>QLSR01000057.1:1072015-1117607 GCA_031780015.1 Citrullus colocynthis
AAAAAAAAAAAAAAAAAAAAAAAAAAATAGGCAACCAGCAAAATCAGCCCTCTCTTTGGATTTGATTTTTATATGATTCCTTTCAATGTTTATACCAAAATGAAAATTTCCACAATATTCCCTTTTAATTAGGCAACCACATCACAAATCCCATACTTTAAAAATTAAATCATGAATTAGGTTTATTTATTTATTTATTATTATTTTTTTAATGGTTTGCAAACCATTTGTTCATTAATTGTTTGAGAAAGAAAGATGCCAAAAACCTAAAACTGAGAGAATATATAATTTGTTGTTTTAGGAACCCACTTATATTATTTATATATATATATATTATTTGTTCTTAAGTAAGTATAAAAAAGAAAGATTCTTTAGTTGTTTAGGAAAGAGTTATTGTTGAGTTGGGTCTCCTTTTCTGTTTTAAGTGTGTTTATACATAGCCTAATTAAGCATACACATTCCCTCACTTTTCAAAGTTATTTTATTATATATATATATATATATTTTAAACTCAACATTTGAAATGGTAGTAATTTGTATTTGAAAACAATATTTATTTTAATCTCGAAATTTTGAGTTTAGTTTCTATTTGGTCACTAAATTTTAAAATATTATACATTTAGTCCATTTTGAGTTTGATTTCAAATTAGTTCATAAGTGTCAAAATGTTATAATTTTACCTTTGAGATTTGAGTTTTATGTCAATTTGGTCAAGTTTTAAGATTTACACTTTTTAAACTTGATTTTTACTAAATACCCTTTTTCTATCTTTAGTGACAATGTTTATTAATTAATTTTAAAAAAATTAAAAGAAGTATAATAAATTAAGTTTAACATTTTATTTCATTATTATTTAAATTAATTAATAGACATTAACAACCCTTACTAGAAATGAGTATTCAATGAAAAATTAAAGTTAAAAGTATAAATCTTGAAATCTAGAGACCCAATTGAAACAAAACTCAAATTTGAAATGTTTAACATTTTGAAACCTATTAAATAACATGAGATTCCATCGTAAGACCAATTGGCAATTAAATGAGTAGCTCATCTATTTTATCAAGAGTCTGAGGTCCCTTAATTATTCTAATGTGGGATCCTCAATAAAACATATGGATCAAATAGAAACTAGACTCAATTTCCGTCTCAAGCAGCTGTAGCCATGCATATAAATGGCGGTGGGGGCATTTGAACACGAATTTCTTGGTCCCAAACATATACTGATGCCAATTGAACTAATTTTTTTTTGGCAAATGTCTTAGAACAATTGAATTATGGCATTAAATTTTCATCGACATGTCAATGTTTCTATCAATATTACCATATTTCTACGAGTTCAACATTGACATGAGAGATACATCAAATTTTCATTATATATAGTTAAAAAATCAATAAAACATTAAAAATAAGTCAGAACATATCACTAATGTGAATATAATATTAATAATAAATATTCTAACTAATTTAAAAATTGTGTAGATTGTTTATTTACTAAGCTCAATATTTTTTGTTTTTATAACTTTTCTAAAAATATTAATCAACATTGGCATTTCAGTAAAATTAAAACCTCGACATTTGCATTAACATCAACATTTTTAAACAAGCTCGAGATATTATTGAACCAAACAGATAATTTCCAAAAATTACATATCATATCCTTCATTGAGTCTATATATTGATGTACATAGGTACGTGAGGAATATATATAAACACAAAATAACATAGAATATATTCAAAGAAATTAGATCTCATTTTTTAACAAAGTGTAGTCTTTTACGCCTCTATCCCCTCGATGACCTAAGTCCCATTGTGTAAATAAATAAAGAAATTGTGGCGTCATTTAAAAAGAGAGAAAACAAAAGAAAAATATGGTGATCATACAAAGAAATATATAAGTTAAATTATAAGTTTAATCCTTCAACTTGCAGACTTAATTATATTTATTTTAATCTTTAAAATTTTAATTTTATAATTAATGAATCTCTTACATATTAAAATATAAATTTAAATTTTATGTCTAATAAAATTCTAAAGCCCAACACTATATTGTTTTTAGGTTTTCTCCAAATTTTCTTGTCATAACTTCCACTTTTATTTAAAAAATATATATTTAAATTATAAGTAAACAACAAAATAAAATAAAAGTTTTTAATACCTATATATATATATATATATATATATATATATATAATTTTCAAAACTTGGGTTAGCTTTTTAAAACATTAGTAAAAATGGATAATATAATATAGGAATTTAGAGGGTGAAAGTAGAGTTATTTATAGGCTTAATTTTCACAAACCAAATAGCTGACTTAAACTTTTAGCTTTGCAACTAAAGAATCTGTGAATTTTAAACAATATAAGATATCATGTTGTTAAGGTCGTATTAAATACTAATTTGAAAGTTTAAAGATTTATTGGATATCTTTAAAAATTAGCTCATTTGATCCACAAAATTAAAAGTACAAAGACGGATTAAATATTTTTAAAAAAAATTAAGGATTAAACTTGTGGTTTTAAGTAGGAAACAAAAAAGGATTTAGGGATTTGTGGTGAGGGAGGATGGCTATCACATGGGCATGTCAAGGGGTTTGTTAAAGCAAAGCCATGGTTGAGAAAGTTGGTCGGTTTGAGACATAAATGAATATTTGTAGCCCCAAATGTGTTACAACTTTACTATTAAAAAGAAAAAAAGAAACTTTATTGTAAAATGTTTATAACAAAGAAAAAAAAGTAAGAAAGTTTAGACAAATTGGTTGTTGCCAACATAAAAATAACCCCAATCAACATAGTATGTTTGGTTAGCAATGTTTATTTTATTTTATTTATTTATTGTAGTAATATATTTATGAAAATGTTCTTGAAATAGGGGAATTTTAAGATCTAAAAAAATTTGGTTTTTCTTTTTTTGTAATCAGATAAAATTAAATATATACTATTTTTAAAATTATAGGACAACAAAACAATGGATATATAACTTTTAAAAACAAAATTGTTATAGCTTTTAATTTTTTTTTTTCTGAAACTCAGATAAAATAAGTTTCTGTTTTTAAGAAAAACAAAAATTACTCATAAATGCAGAGTATATAAATATATATTTGAACAATTTGGTTATATACCTAATATACCAAGAATATTAGGTCCATATGCTTTCGGTGGTTTTATTGTGTAAAAACTTAATACGCCAAGTTAATTATGTTAATTAGTTTATTAAATTGATTCATTTGATAATTTTTGCTAAAAAAGAAAAAGGAACATGATTCATTTCATATGAGAAATTCCATCCAAAGTGGACAAAAGAAGTTAATATTCTACCAATCTTTTAATTTGTTCGAAAGAACAAAAGAAAAAAATTTTAAGTTTATAGTGTTTCTTCTAAGGAGAACATCAACTGCATGCTGCCTCTTTTATTGTATAATAAACACGGTTAAATGTTCACTAGATTTTAGGTTGTTTTTTTTATATATTTAAAAAAGAAATGAGAAACTATACAAGCCCTATCTATAAAGCTTTTTAAATTACTTTCAGCCTCAAACCCTCTTGCTTCATGTTATGCATAATCAAAATTCAATCATTTAATATATATTCTCACCTTGAAGGGGCAATGGTTAAATTATATTATCCATCCCTTTACTTTATTATAATTTCTCGTGTTTAAACTAAAACGAACATAGTTCAACTGTCATGCATACGAATGTGTTAATAACTAGGAGGTCTACATATCGAATTTCCCTACCCTAATTGAACTCCCAAAAATAAAATATATATATATTTATTGTGTTTAAGCATAAATTGGACAGAAATAAATCATATTTGGCTTTCCAATGCACCATTGATGAATTTAATTTCTAGTTCATACTATACCTAAACTTTAGCATGTAACAAATTATAAGTTTTCGTACTTTATCGTATTGTTGTAACCATTTTTATTGAACTAATTAGAGAGACCAAATGTATTTATAAGTTAAATTGCAGAGACTATGTTTTTTGTTATACAATAAAAAAAAAACGAGGCTTAATATCTAATTGTTGGCAAATCTTGTCTATGCTTGTCGTTGTGGACCTTCCATGTGCTTGACCTCTAACCTGTTTCTCCTGGTTTGATCTTGCTTTTTGAGTTGACCTGGGTAAGAGATCCTTAAACCAGTGTGATGCCAAGCTTACCACATTCCAATGCCTAGTTAGTACAAAGAGTGCATAGTTCAACTAAACACACAAAAAATAATAAGATCATGACTCTCATTTGGAGATTACTTTACTTTTTCCTTAGGGTCGTCAAATAGGATTATTTATAATGCTCTTCTTTTGACAGTCGCCTATGGTTATGTGTAACTTTGCCAATATCAGAGTTGTTTCTGATGCTTAAGGTTGCAAGGTGCCGAACTGAGTGCAACTTGATTATTTTCCAATTTGTAGTATATATGTACTGACTCGGCTAGCCTACCTAAACCCCAAGTTTCTAACTTATCTTCTTTTGGGACACACATTTTCAATCTCCCCTTTGTACCTTTTGGGCTTGGACTCGTCTGTGGACCTTGAGCCTTACCTTAGACGACCAAACACTAATGATTTATTTTTACTTTTCCTATAGTAGAGATTAAATTATTACAAATTTTTTAACAGGACCCAAGCTAAGAAAAATAAACTAAAAAGTATGAATGCATGGTAGTGGTCCTAGTAAGTTAAGGGAGGGGAATGAGAATAAATGGAGAATTGGGACAGGGGTGCTTGAATGAGTAAAGAGTAGGTGACAAATGGACAAATGAAAAGAAAGAATAAGATATATATCTATGTGTGTGGAAAATTAAAGGGGAGCAAAATGGTGGCTGATTGTAATGAAATTGGACCCTTTAGATACCTCAAGAAGAAGCAAAAATGAACAAAGACTATGACTAGATTCAACTTGGTTGCCCTAAACACTCAAATATGTTTTGTACTTTAAACTTCAACTCTTACACAAACCACACATTTCAATATCCACAAAAAGAAAAGAAAAAAAAAAAAAACACAGACACACATCCATTTAATTTACAAATAGAAATTCAAAAAAAAAAAAAAAAAGTTCCTTTTTTCCCCTTTCAATAGGCTGTTGGAATATGATCTCTCTTTTCCTTCTTTTATCATTATGCCACCTTTCAATTTTTAGGGTTTCCTTTTGTTCCTTTATGGATCGACATTGGCCACTTTCAATCTTTTTTTCTTACATGTGAAAGAATATATTTGAAATTGATCCATTGAGTGTTTGTTTGTTCGTTTCTAGTAGTTTCTTGAAGATGATGTGTATATGTAAGGTAAATAATTTGGAAGGAATAATAATTGATCATTATTCTTAGATAAAAACATATCAACAATGACAACTCAACTACTACCATGGACTTGTACGTACCATTAACTTTGAGGATTGGCCTTGATCTCTCCACCCATACATTGTTATACAAAAATAAATAAATAAACACTATTTTCATCTATAATTTTTTATTTTTTATTTTTTGGTTTCGTTATATCACTTTTTAGAAATATTTTCAAAGTCTAAGCTAAGTTATGAAAATTAAAAAAAAAAAAAAAATAGACCTTCGTTTTGTTTTGAAAGTTGGCTATGAATTATTCAAATGTTTATCATTAGGAAAGATGAAAATTGTGACAAAGAAATTATAAGAAATGGAAGCGCTATTTAAGAAAAAAAAAAAGGGCCAAATACTTCAAATTGATATAATTCAAGAAGAAAATTCGATAATCAAATTATTATATGTGAAAATGATTTTTTCTTTTGAAATACAACAAAACAATTAACACAAAAATTGGAAAAATGGAACCTAAAAAGTCACTATATATTATTCAAATCTAATAAGTTAATTCATCAATCAACTTAAAAATTAAAATTTTTGAATTGGGCATACTCGTGGTTTAAACGTGGTATCAATACAAAAATTCCAGTATTTGAACTCTTGTAATGTGGTTTGATTTAATGATACATATTCAACTAAATGAATTGCGTTATAACAAATAAAAGAATAAAGATTCGGCCTAAAATTAGAGAGTATACATATGCCTACCCATACTCAAAGAGGCAATTTTGAAATTGTTAAACATTTCATATAAAAGTATACAAATGAGTAAAAAATAAATTAAAGTTAGTTTATTTTCGATTAAATACAAAATAGTGAGATCATATTTTAATAGAACAAATATCTGTTTTTCGAAATGATATCTCAAATATTTTTTGAATAAATCTTTGAACTTTGAAAACAATCTGGATTGATGATATCGATCAATTCCGAATATATTATCATATTCAAATGACTGAGATATGTATTGCAAGTACACATTTGTGTAAAGAATATAATATCCAAAATTACATATTCATTTTTAGTATAATAATAAATTAACAAAATTAAAGAAAAAGACACAGAATAAAAAATGTACTTTTTATTCCCGGGTATTTCAATTTTAAAAAATATATATATAATTAAAGTCTCATTAACCACACAATTTTTTATTTTTAGTTTTTAAAACTAAATCAATTTTCACTTAAAATTTTAAATAAAAGAGTTGAATTCTTGACTAGATTAAAAAAAAAATTAATTACTTTTTTTTCCTTTCAAACTTTGGCTAGATTTTTTAAAATATTGGTAGGAGGGTGGAATGCATGTTTAGAAACCAAAAACAGGTTACCAAATCCGGTCTTGTCTTGACTTTCATTTACCTGTTATCTCTTCTACATTGCTATTTTAAAAGAAGGTTTTAACCTCTGAACTTTGTTCTTTATTTTGAAAAAAAAAAAATTAGAGTGGGAACATATTAGACATATAGATAAAAGTTGGCGAAATTATTTTAAAAAGACAAAACTACTAAAAATATTTACAACTAATAACAAAATATACAGTCTATCTACGATAGATTACGATAGACTACTATATGTGTTATCAATAAAATTTAACTATATTTATAAATATTTTGATTCTTTTTGCTATAGTTAAAAAGCTTCCTAAAAGTTGAGACTTGAAATAAGTGTGTGATGTGATGGTTACTTCAAATGGTTGGAAGACGTTTAGATCTAATGGGTAGGTTTTGAAATATTTATAAAATAGCATGCAATATGACGATTTTTGAAGGAATAAATCTATTTTTAAAACAAAGAGGAATGTTTATTAATACTTTTGTCATTTAGCCTGAAAAGAAGAAACTAAATCCTATTTTAATTTCTTTACTTATTCTTATTTATTTGTTCTTTTTTATTTTGAAATATTCTATTTTTAGTCCCCCTAGAATTAAATTAATCTTATGTCATATCAATACGTTTTCTAATTTAATACTAAAACTGACATAAAGTGACTTTAGTAAACGCAAGTCTACTACATTACATTTTACACAAAATATTTTATTAATTACAATAAGATAGTAATAAAAAAAAGAAAAAGAAAAAGAAAAGCCAACACATTTTAGAAGATGTATAAGCATTTTGATTTCTACATTAACATGGACTCAATGTCGACTTTGACATAAGAAGCATACTGATATTTCTATTATATCGTAGTAAAAAATCTATAAAATATAAAAATTAGGTAACAATTCGTCGTTAATATAAATGGTTGTTTTTAAATATAGCAAAATGAACCAAACTATTTAAAAATATATAAAAATTTCAACGATAGATTACAATAAACTACGATCGACTTCTATCGTTCGTTTTATCCCTGAGTGATAGACGTCTATTACTGTGTGTCGTAGTTTATTACTGATAAATTTTTTTATATTTGTAAATAATTTGATATTTTTTCTATTTATAATAATTTTCTTAATGTATAAATGAAATATAAACAATAATTATTTTAACTCGTACAAAAAGTGAAAAAAAGTATTTTTTAAAATTAATGTATATATATTTTATAATTTTATGTTTATTAAATTATTTTAAAATATCTATTGAAGTCGATATTTTATCAATATTTTTATCGATATTTTATAAAATTGAGATATCAAAATTTTCGTGTCCATCAACATTTTGAAAAGTAATATAAATATACAAGTTTGGCAATCAAGCTGAAAGCCAAACATTTTTTTTTTTTTTTTTTTTTTCTTGTTTTTTCGTCTTTTTTTTTATTATAAAAAAAAAGGGAAGAGGGTAGTTTGTTTTTATTAGGAAAAAAAAATTATTTTTTTTTTTTTTTTTTTTTTCTTGTTTTTTCGTCTTTTTTTTTATTATAAAAAAAAAGGGAAGAGGGTAGTTTGTTTTTATTAGGAAAAAAAAATTATTTTTTTTTTTTTTTTTTTTTTCTTGTTTTTTCGTCTTTTTTTTTATTATAAAAAAAAAGGGAAGAGGGTAGTTTGTTTTTATTAGGAAAAAAAAATTATTTTTTTTTTTTTTTTTTTTTTCTTGTTTTTTCGTCTTTTTTTTTATTATAAAAAAAAAGGGAAGAGGGTAGTTTGTTTTTATTAGGAAAAAAAAATTATTTTTTTTTTTTTTTTTTTTTTCTTGTTTTTTCGTCTTTTTTTTTATTATAAAAAAAAAGGGAAGAGGGTAGTTTGTTTTTATTAGGAAAAAAAAATTATTTTTTTTTTTTTTTTTTTTTTCTTGTTTTTTCGTCTTTTTTTTTATTATAAAAAAAAAGGGAAGAGGGTAGTTTGTTTTTATTAGGAAAAAAAAATTATTTTTTTTTTTTTTTTTTTTTTCTTGTTTTTTCGTCTTTTTTTTTATTATAAAAAAAAAGGGAAGAGGGTAGTTTGTTTTTATTAGGAAAAAAAAATTATTTTTTTTTTTTTTTTTTTTTTCTTGTTTTTTCGTCTTTTTTTTTATTATAAAAAAAAAGGGAAGAGGGTAGTTTGTTTTTATTAGGAAAAAAAAATTATTTTTTTTTTTTTTTTTTTTTTCTTGTTTTTTCGTCTTTTTTTTTATTATAAAAAAAAAGGGAAGAGGGTAGTTTGTTTTTATTAGGAAAAAAAAATTATTTTTTTTTTTTTTTTTTTTTTCTTGTTTTTTCGTCTTTTTTTTTATTATAAAAAAAAAGGGAAGAGGGTAGTTTGTTTTTATTAGGAAAAAAAAATTATTTTTTTTTTTTTTTTTTTTTTTAAGTTCGGCAATGGTAATTCCATTATTGAAAGGTACACCATAAAGGGGAAAACATAATGTGGAAAATAATTCTTGATTTAGCCTTTCTTGAGGGAATACACACAAACACATAAAAAGACAAAGATTCCCACGTGTGGGGTTTTGATAAAGATTTTTTTATTTTTTTTTCCCAAAATCTTTTGGAATTTTGTAATATTAAATGGATTCCCATATCCGATAATTAAATACCCTATAGATTTAAAAACAATGACAAATTTTCTTTTTTTCTTCCTTTCCTAAAATATGTCCATTGTAAAATTCGTATCAATCATCAATTGTTAGGTCCAATAATTAAACATTATTATTTTTTAAATAGAAAGAACCTCACCTAAGAAGACAACTTGTTAATTTATGAGTTTTTATTACTTTTTGTTTATATACTATACTCTATGGCATTTTCTCTCATTTTAATTAATTTTATTATTCTATATTTATTAAAGGACAAGAAGAAATGAATTCAATTCATAGTGTTCACCTATTTAGATTTGATATTTTCTACTAATTTTCTTAACACTCCAATATTTTATCCTATGCAATAAGATTAATTGAATGATCACAAGCTGACTTTAACATTCACGAATATAAAAATAAATAAATAAATAAATCAATCAAATTCTATTAAACTTCTTTCCATCACATAAAAAAACAAGCAAAATGTATACTCTATGAAGCACATTCATCAATCGTGATAATATTTTCCAGAGCAATACTTTCGTGTGATATTTCAAGATGTCTTCATCTTCATGCATCTCACTCTAATTAGATTAAAAAAAAAATGTTTTAAAAATAAGTAAAAAAATGACTAAACAATTGAATAGGATAAACCTAAACTAGGGTATAACCTAAAATGCACTTAAACATTTTTCATACTTTCAATCCATTAGAAATAAGCAAGCAAAAGCTCACATAAAAAGTAAAAAATAATTTAAAAAAAAAAAAAACTTTCGTTCCTTTATTGGAAATAAACAACACAAACCAAACCACAAACCAATCACTCCCTTCAAGAATAAGGGAAAGAACGGACGTTGTCTTTCCAGACCAAAAAAGACCCATAAGATAATAGCAAAGAAGCAAGATTCTAGCCTCCTCTCTAAGTACCATACAAAAATTACGACTTAGCAAAACTAAAACCTCCCTCACAAAAAGATTAGCTTCCTTTTTCTATCTTCTTCTTCTTTTTTTTTTTTTTTCCTTTTAATAATGCCTTGGCAAAATTACAAAACTTTTTGGGACCCCACATCACATTAGGCTCCATATCCTTTGAAGGAAGAAAAAAAAAAAAAAAAAAAANATATAACCCTCTCACCAAATCAATCCCTCCATTATTATTCCCAAAGGCAAGCAGGCAGGCAGATAAGTATAGTGAGAAAGATAAAGTAAAAGGTAATAATAAAATGTCAGGCGTTTGGATTTTCGACAACGGCGTGATCCGGCTAGTAGACAGGGCGGGGGCAGCGGAGACGACGACGGGAGCGGGAGGACGGAGGAAAGTTCTGATATACACGCCGACGAACGAGGTGATGACGTCGTACGAGGTACTTAAAAACAAGCTGTCAATTTTGGGATGGGAAGTGTACTATGAAGATGGAGAAGTTATGCAATTTCATAAGCCTTCTTCTGTGGATCTAATTTCTCTTCCTACAGATTTTAATAAGCTGAAGGCTAGGCACTTATACGACATCGTTGTGAGAAACCGTAATCTTTTTCAAGTTAAGGACATGCAGTCCCACTAATTGTAGGACCCTATACCCTTAATTCTCTCTCTCTTTTATGTTTTTTTTTTTTTTTTCTTTTTTCCTTTCCTTTCCTTTTCTTAATTTGGGGTTGTTGTTGTTGTTTGGGATGATGTAGTTTGTGTGATTGAATTGTGTTTGTGTGTGTGTGTGTGTGTTTGGAAGCAATATATATAGGGGTGGTTTGATATGTAAATTTTGTGTTGAAATTACAATTCACAATGGAATTCAATTTAAAGTATTGTTATTGGGTTTGTTTGATTATTCTCACTCTTTTTCTCCCTCTCGTTCGTTTTGGATTTAGGTGTACAAAAGAACTTAAGAACTTAAGTTAAAATGAAATATATTTTGAGTTTCCTTTCATTTTTGTCTAATTTTAGTTGATGGATTTTCAATGAACTTGTATGTTTGTATTTAATATGTCGTCTAACTTATAAAGTTAGCTTTCAATTTTGTGTCTAATTAGCTTATGAACTTTAAAAGTGTCTTTCTTTCGAAAAAAAAAAAAAAAAAACTTCAAATTGTCTATAGATCCCTACAATTTTGATTTTGTGTGAATAGAGCCCTTCACATATTCACAATTTTTTAAATTTACTTAATATATTTGATATGGAATTGGATTTTATATCTAAAAATACCTGATATTTTAATTTTGTGTATGATATATCTATGGATATTTTTTCTATAATACATTTTAAGAACCTATTAGAGACAGAATTATAAATTTAGTGACATATTCAATACAAAATTGAAATTTAAGCACCAACGAGACCCTCCAAGTTAAATGACCTATCCGACACAAATTTTAAAAACTCAAAAATTTATTAGACACTTTTCTAAAATTAAGAAACCAAATAAATACAAAATTGGCCTATTATCAACTACACTTACATATTAAAAAATTATAATTGAAAATTAGAAATTATTCAATGACACATTGTTGTGAAAATTGCCACAATGAAACTAGTAGCATTAAGAATTATGTAGGGCGTATGAAATAATTGAATAATAAATTAATATATTATTTGATGTGGTATAAATAAATGGAAGTATTAATATTTGGAGTTGGCATTTACTAAGTGTATGACGGGGAAGATATGGTAAAGAGGAATGGGGAGTTGACACGTAGATAAATAAGAGTTTGAATTAATATTCCAATTTTTAGATTAAAGTTGATATGAAATTTGGCAGGTAGCCAGCTAGCTGGATTTATCGCCCCCACCTGGGCCTCCACGTCATTGCATTAATGAAACAGTATCTTCCTCAAGATCTGGAAAAATTATTTTACCTATATCTATATGTCCATTAACACAAATTTCAATTTTTGGTAAATTAAAAAGTTAAAAAATATATATTTATTTAAATTAATAATTAAATTATTATCTTCTTATTAGTACTCATATAATTCGTATTTATACACAAACTTTCTTAATGTTTTGTGTATTTATTATAAAAATAGCAAATGTATTGATTAATTTTCACTATAAATATCAAAATTTTCAATCTTTCTAATTAATGACAACTATGAAATACACGTTAATATATATCTTTAAACGTTGATCAAATCTCTATCCCTTTGCATACATTGTTGAACTTTAAAAAAAAACATCCAATATAAATTAGACAAATATATATATTTGAATTATCTTATCACATTCATCCAACTATATAGAATTATCAACCTAGCTAGTCACATTATTTTTTCTAACTCTCAAATAATTTCTCCTTGATTTGACTATAGACATAAGTGACAGAGAGAAGTTTTGTTGGAAATTCTCCTATATCCAACTTTTCTGTCCTATATTTATCTATATAATTGTTAAATTGATTTCAGTATAAATTAAAACAAGAAATCCAGTAGTAAGTAGTTAGGTAGGTGAGTAGAAGTTTTGTGTTTAGGTTAATTTTCATGCATGATAATATGATATTGAGGAAGAAGCTAAGAAAATGGCTCCCATGCAAAATGCACAATCAAAGAGCCCCCAAAGAAAAATATTAAAAAAAAAAATGGTTAAAATATTATTTTAGTCTCTCGACCTCTACTTTCAATTTTACAAAGAAACTTAGGTGATTGTACCCAGCTCGACTAGCGCCCAAGAAATTGTGCATGTGGCACCCTTTTTTTTTTTTTAATGATTTTTAATTTTTGAGTAAAAGGAAGTGGGAGTATGGAATTGCACCTAATCATTTCCTTAGATTTTATTCCATTTTTTTCCTCGTACGTTTGAATGTCCAATTTCGTCTCTATACTTTTAATCAATAGTCCATGCAATTAATTTATAGTTACTTATTTTTTTTTAAAAAAAAATGTCTCCTATACATTATCTTTATAAATTATAAAAAGAGAAATTATTAAAATAATAAAACTATTGAAAATATTAACAAATAATAGCAAAATATCATAGCTTATCTACTATAGGCTGTGATAGACATTAATATTTTGCTATATTTATAAATATTTTGGTTCATTTTTCTATATTTGAAAACCATCCTTTTAAAAATATATTCAAGAAATGTTTTTTCTTATATTAAAATAATAATAATTATTAGAATTATTTAATCAATTGCAATAAAAATTAACTTAAAAAATAAATTTAAGGTTTAGTAAAAGTAGAAGGATTATATTTGAAATTTATTAAAAATATAAAAACCAAAAATTAGATAAAAAAAATACATATATAAAAATAAATGAAATAAAAAGTCAAAGTACTAAAATAATGTTTAATCAAGAAAGAACTAAAAGGGGTTAAGGTAACCATGGTAAGACTAAATCGGTGGTTGAGTTATGTGGGACTAGGTGAACTGACAGAGCACGTGCATGCATCACAAGCTGGTGACGATAAGAGGGAGTCTGATGGGTCAACGGATATAGCCCATATTGTGGGGGAAGAAACCTTTTATTTTATCATTATTATTATTTTTCTACTTCTTTATTTTCTTTGACTCTAACCAAAGTTCAAAATCCATCTTAATTATAAAAACATTGAGAAAATATCCACGTGGATAGATATTTCTAAAAAAAAATTAAATTAATAATTAATAAGTTGAGATTACTAATATTTTGTTGTTTATTTTGTATGTTTCGTAATTTTTCTGACAATATAATCAAATATTGATTCTTTCTTTGTGTTGTTGTTAAATTCTTAGAATAAATAAAGAAATATTGATAAAAACGTTAAAATAAAAATAATAATTTAAAAAAAAAAAGATTTAGAGAGAGAAGGAGAGATATTTGAGAGTCACGTGTGAGTGCATGGGTGAAAACCCATTCCTATTTGGAAATGGGAAATGGGCAGCAATGGTTTTCTCCTATTGAGCAGTCGCTTCCTTCTTCATTTTCACTTTATTGCCAATTTGAATGAATGGAATCATTGATGGGGAAAGGGAGGGGAACAAAAAAAAAACCATAATTTGGATCTCTATAGCCTATCCTTCCATATAATTGCATGCATGTAAGTAAATCATTTGATTTTGTACATGCTTGTTATGATCGACCATCTCGATTGATCTAGCCATGTTTGTATTCAAGAAAAGTTATTAAGTTAAATTACAAGTTTAGTCTTTAAAAGTGTTGAATACGTTTCAAATCTAATAAATTCTTAAACTTTTAACTTTTGTGTGTCTAATAGATTTTTTTATTAAGAAAAATGGAAAATTTATAGTTCCATTAGCACATAAATTTGAATTTATAATTAATATTAGATGATCAATTTATATTTTTTTTTAAAAATTGAATATGTCAAGGACTTGATCATTAACATGAAATTGAAAGTTCAAGGATGATTTAATAGACACTTTTAAAAGTTTAGAGACAACCAAATAGACAAACGACAGAATTTATGAACTAAGCTTGCAATTTAACCAAGCTTTTATGTGTAAAAATGGAGTGTCAAACAAATTGATTATTGTGTCATTTGGAATAACCACTACCTTGAAAGCAAATGACAACACTACCTCAATACTAAATCATTTTTTGTTGATTGCTACCCAAGGTTAGCACAATATCCTTCTTGAATGTGCACTCGTTAGAGAATAATTGGAATCAAATGGAAGCTTTGTTCAGACCAAAAGAATGAAGAAAGACAACATGAAAACAAAACCCCCTGTAGAGAGTATGCCAACCAAATTTTAAAAATCCAAAAGAAAACGTTTTTAAATCTAAATTAAATCTATGTAGAAAAATGTTTTCAGATCTAAATTAAATAAAAAAAAAAGCATTTTTAAAACTAAAGAATTAAATACTTGCAAATTTTTTCAACGTAAGAAAAAAATAAAAAACTTTGTATGACACGTCATTCCAACAATTAACTAGTTATTTCTAATATTACACACTTAATCTTTGATTTACTTCAATGACATTCATTCGTATTTGATATCATTTTAATTTCTATAGAGTTTATTTCACTTTATTACTAATTATCGTATCATTATTTTTAACCATTACTTTTTCACTAGCTTTGAAATCTACCTTTCATTTTTATTGAGTTCTCATAATCAATCTTGGTATGCACAAAACCACCCATTTGAATAATCGATTTAGGAAACATACGTGCAAATCTATAATATCACCATATTTTGCAAGCTCATAAGAAATCATTAGTACATTATAAGCTTTCGAGTAAATCAAAGTATTTCCATGTGAAACAACGAAACTTTTTTTCTCAAATGAATTTTTCAATAATAGGCTAAAAACTCGAGTGACAAAAGACACAAAATTAAATATAGCCTAAAATATGGCTATAGTTTTTCTTATCCTTGATTTGACTAGTTGACCCTTGATATCGTTGTCTTTCAAGCCAAAGACCCTTTCCAAAGGCTTTATTTTAATAACAAAAAGAAAAAATTTACGGAGATGGGTGTTGTTGTCCTTTGAAAAGAGGAGGAGAACAACCAAACAAAATTTGAGTGTTGCATGCTACAACAAGGGCCCCGGCAGCTTTATCACGTGCTTGGAAAAATTTTGAGCCTATTTATTGTGTTCCACGTCAACATACTTTTAATAACAGGGTAGAACTATTCACATTAATGTGTAATCTACTTATATTTACGAAAATAAAATTATAGTGTGAACAAAGGAAGTATGATACTCATGCTATAAATTTTTCCATGTCTTGTGTTCAAACATTAAAATAAAAAAATAAAATAAAATCCTCTTGGACAAGGGTATTTGTCTTCACTAGTTGAGTTATATTCAAGTGGACCAATAGTATATATATATATATATATTAGTTTTGTATTTTTTTTAAAAAAATAAAATTAAAAGTTAAGAATTTATTAGAACTTTTTTAATTAGATTCTGTTTAATACAATCTTAGAAATTTAAAGCCAAAATTATAATTAATCGATTTAGTTAAAAAAAAATCAATGAATATCAATATCAACATATATCTATGTAGTTGAAAAGAAATTTCTATACAACTTCAAGGTGTTCAAATTTATTTTTTCAATATAGTCCCCCTAATATAAAGTTCTAGACTAAAAGTTAAAAGGGTATAGATGGAAAGTTGGCTACAGCCATAGCCTCCAACTTATCATGACCCGTGGATTAATAGAAAAGAAAATTGCACCCCTTCTCTCTACAATGGTGCATTGTCTGGGAACATGGTCTATGGCCTTTTTGGGGTTGAGGGTTTATGGAATGAGGGGCTTGTTAGGATTAACTCCTCCTTTGATGCTAAACTCGTTCTCAATACGTGATTGGGGTACGTACTCGACAGAAATGAGATTATTTAAAATTGCGATACCAAATGGCGTTTTAATATAAAAAATGCCTATCACTTGACAATTTCTCTATCATTTTTTAAGAATGCATCTTCATCTATTGAAAACCTTGAAAAGTCGTTGCGGGATCCTATTTGAAAGGTAAAGGTTCTTTCCATGGCTGAGCATTGTGTTTAGAGGATCATCCATGACATTGTTCCCACCAACACCAATATTTCTAAGAATGGAGTGTTTGTTAACCCTCTGTGTTTGTTTTGCAGGAAAGACTTGTAGTTTGCATCTCATGTCCTACGACACTATAAGTTGGCCAAGAATATTTAGCTTAAGTTTATCCCTAATGTGTGGCATCTTTTTATGACGTGCAAGTTTTCCTGTCATCCTTTAGAGCTTTGGAGTTGGATGGTTGTCAACCACAAAGAAGAGGATCGGAGTAAGGCGATTAAGATCTTGTGGTGCCTTTGAGTTACCAAAACTCTATCAAGATTAGTGGATTGAAACCATTGGTGTACGTGTTGCAAAGAAAGGTTGAGCTAGCTCTTAAAATGGGGGCTCATGTGCAGAAGTTTGATCAATGTCCAATCCAGTTGCACAGTTAGCTAAGTCATGTTTCGTGGAGCCTCCTCATTAAAACAAATAGAAGATGAATGTTAATACTTCTTGGAACAATGAGAAGTGTTGAGCTAACATGGGTTGGATGGTGCTTGACTCTTTTGGATCTCTAATAGGGGTGGGTTCTAAGGAAGCTTCACCATAAGTGGTCCATCAAGCTGCTCAAAGCTCAGGCAATCATCGATGGTTTAGCCTTCCTATCTTCTTTTGACTTAACTCTTCCTCTTTCTATAGTGGTTGAATCTGATGCTAGCGAGGTAGTAAACTTAATTAACAACGGCTCGTTTGATTTTACTAAGGTAAATGATGCGGTTGACGAAATTCGAGTTTTAGTGAGCCTGTGGTGTCCTATCTCCTTTTTTTTTTGTCCTCATTGTAAAAGGGTTGCTCGCTGTGTAGCATGTTATGTGGCTGGTTTTGTTAATTTTTTTTATTTTTTTTTTATTCTTCCAATTGGGCGTAGTTGAATTTTGGACTTCCTAAATTGAATTTTATGATTATTTTTAAACATAAATATCCAATGACAAATATTATACGGTAAAATTTAAACATTTTAGGTTAAGTTACTAAAAGGTTGAACTCTAAAAAAAATAAAAAAAATTATAAAAAAAAAAAGTAGAACAAGGTCCATGTTTTCCGTACAGTTCAGCCACGAGCAAAGCGGTGAGAGTGAAGCGTGGGGTTGGTTCAAAATTCAAATCTCCACAAACTCGTCCCCATCTCCTCTTATTTTTCTTCTTTTGTCTTTCCCCTCAATTTTCTCTTTTTGAATTTTGATTTCGCCCTAATTTTCAATTGACCACATTCTGATTTCCACCCGATTCGATCCCTGCTTCTATGGCCGACGCCGACTCTTCCACTCCTTCCCCTGCTCCTCTCTCAGCAGTAAGTTCCCTTCATTTTCTTCCTTTTCACTTTCTATTTCTCCTCGATTTGTATCTGTCTAACACTGTTGTTTCTGTTCCCCTTGGTTCACAGAAAAAGGAGAATCTAACCCCCATTGGGTCCAAGATTACGGTATCCTTTTCTCATCATGTCTTTTTAATTCTCTACTCCATTAACTTTGATTTGTGAATTCTGCTGTTGCTTGCGATTTTCAGATTATGGATTTCGACTTTAGGATAGTTGAGAACTAGATTGTTCATTATTGGCTTCTGTGTTGTATGTGTTGGGGACTTTTCAGATAGTGAATAGCTAATGAGTGTTAAGAATGTATATAAGTGGTTTTTGGGTACTTGGGTCCCTGCTTTAGTTTTAATAATTAACATGGTATTACAGTAGCAAAGTCCTAAGTTCAAACTCTTTTTGTGTTGTTTCGTTATCTACTAATTTTCAAACCTAGAAATGGGGAGGAGTGTTAAGAACATGTATGAAAGATATTTACATTAGCCTATTAGGTTAATCTTTTGAGTGTACCGGTGTGATTTAACGAAGAGTCCATATACTACGATTGTTTCAAAGTCTTTCAGATAGCTGCAATTTGACTCTGATGTTCTGAGATTTGATATTTCTGTTCTCAGGAATTGAACGAATCAAGGTCGGAGCTGCTTAATAGAATTCAATCTCTTAAGCAGGTGAAATCTAGATTTACAATATCGTAACTGCGAGCCTGATTGAGTTGGATGCTCTGGCTCATTTTTAGTTGTTTCTGTCCTCTGATTTTGTAAACTTTCCCTGTTTTTGGGCATTTCAGGATCTCCAAAATTGGAGGTCAAAGCTAGACACGCAAGTTAATACCTACCGCAGTGTAAGTTAATAGTAGTGAATTTTGTATTGGTTCTGGTTGATATCTTCTTTATTCTTTTCTATGTATTCACTTATTTCTTAAATGTAACTCCACCAGCCAGCATGCCATTTTTCTAAGATATTTTTGTTTGAGTTTCCTTCAATGGGTCAACGTGATCCATAAACCTGTCGGTTATCCTAGAGGCCTACTGTAATCAGATCTAGTGGCTCATACAGAGGCGCTTACTAAGCTAGACATGATGTTGGTTAACTGATTCTTGGTAGTTCAAAGAGATCTCAGCTCAAGTCTGCTAATGTTTCCACTGTAGGATATTCATTCCCTCAAGACCTTGGTTTAGAAGAAAAATATAAACGTAGGATAGGATATTCTTGATAATGTAATTTTCCCTTTCGTTGGTTGTCGGTGCTCCCCCGACTTTCAGTTTTATCTTGATTTATATCTTCAATGCCTCCCACAGGAACTCTCCGAACTCAAGAAATCACTTAATGTTGAAGTAGAGCACCTTCGCACGGTAAGCAAGCAATGTGCACAGATTGATATCCTTTTAGACCTTCTGATGCCATTTGGAAGATCAATAAATTTGTGACATGAAAACAGGAATTCCAAGAGCTAAGGACTACCCTTCAGCAGCAACAAGAAGATGTGACTACTAGCCTGAGGAATTTGGGTGTGAGTTCTATTTCTAACGAGTACTAACTTTCATTCTCGAATATATAAACGAATTTCATCAAAAGACCACGAACCCAGCCCATCTCACCGTATATGTTAACCAATATTGAAGAAAATTATGAATGTTGGCAGCTTCAGGATGTTTCTGTGGACAATAACGAGACTCAACATCAACATCCAGTAGAAAGCAACGACAAGGAAGACGCCGAGGATGCTAATAAGAAGCATGGCTCAAAAGAGGAAAAGGGGAATGAAGCTGAGAATTAAGTGGCAGTTTTAGTATGTACGTTATAAGTTTTTCATTGCATGATAAGATAACACCTTGAGCAGCCCTCTCTAGGCGATGGATTTCCACATTTTCTCTGTTTTGCATCATGCTCTATTTAAATTTCAATCTTTGTAATGGGGTTCTTTTCAATATTTCCCATTGAGGTTCTACGAGATCTGCACCCTTTAGTGCTCTCTCTTGCTTTAAGTATCTTTGGAGTTTAATTTCAGTACTACGAGAGTATGGATACTACTCTGTAGCATTGGAATGATATGTTTAGCTGTATTAAAGATCTCGATGTGTTTTTAGTACTCGAGTATGGAAATCTGAAAACCTTTAGTGCTCTCCTTGGCCGTCTCTCACTAGCTATATTTTCTTGCTCCACTGTGTTTGTTTTCTCATGGTTTTCATATTTCTTATATTAATATTTTCTTTAGTTTATTTTTCATGTTTGAGACAATAAAACATAGAAACTAATAGATAAAATGAGAGTGAATTTTATAGGCTTAATTTTCAAAAACAAAAACAAAAAACCAATGGGTCACCATTTGGGGCCATAAATTTTCTAGTTGTGGTTAATTATCCATTTGGCAAAAATAAAGATAGTTAAGCTACACATATAGTATATGGACCTTGAGGTCTATCTATTTGGTTCTTAAACTTTTAAAAGTGTTCAATAGGTCTCTAAATTTTCAATTTGCAAGACATTTGAATCTTTGGTCCGTGTACTACTAATTTTTGGTTTTGATATTTGTAAGTTCAAAATTTTCATTTTAGTATATGTACTCCCTAAAGGTGACTATTTTGATTTATATTTACAAAATTTAACATACATTTTATATACCCATACAAATTTATGGGTACACTTTATGGCCAAAATTTTAATAATAAAATGAATTAAATAAATAAGGGACCAATATGGTCACTTTTTAGAAGTTCATATTTTAAAAATAAACCTCAAGTCATGACTTAAATTAGTATTAAAATCTTTTGTATTTAATCCCCGTTAGAAATAAATTTCATACGAGCTAATTAAAAATTAAATTCAAACTTAAGGAACAAACACTCCGGTTTTCAAAAATCACAAAGACCATATGTCAAATTGAAACATTAAAGATCAAATAAAAATTGAAAGTTTAAATCTCATAAATAAAATGTCTTTGTTTTTTCATTCAAATTTTAGTAATTTGATGTGTAATTTGCTAAAGCGACCATAACCCAATTCGTATATAATATGTATTGATGATAAGAGGTCTATGCTCGCCACACAATATTATTATGCTTAAACAAATTGATTGAATGTGTAAGAAAGATGACCAAATAATTGAATTCTGTACAATATTGTACGTTTTGGTAAGTTTTTCTTCTCATTAATGAAACATTATTAATTTTGAAGTGTACTTAACTTCACACGTACATCAACATTATTAATTTTACTTTCCAACCATATGAATTTTCATTTTCCGAAGTAGGGTTGGTGGGATCACTTAATTTTCTCATAATGTAAACTATCAATTAGGCTTTTTCTCAACTAACAAATTTGGCTACTCAAAGGACTCCGATTTATTTCCTTTATTAGTTCATTTTATTTATATATTGATCTTTATTATCTATTAGATAAGTTTGAAAAGTGATTTTGAATTAACTAAAATCACTTTTTCTTAAAATCATTCCAAAACATGCATTTAATAATTCAAAATATTCTCCAAAGGTGGTTTTAAAATCGACAAAATCAATTTCATTTTTAATTTTATAATATTTTCCTCATTAAGATCATTTGTTTTCAATTAAATCAATAAAAAATCAATGGTAAAAAATAATAATGTGATAAATATGTTTCAAAACCTAAAATAACGTTTTTTTTTTTTTATAAAAAATGTTATTTTAATAAATAATAACAAAAATAAATTAGAGGTAAAAGTATTTTAAAAAATAAGTGGGAAAATCGAGGATGGAGTTTTCAATTTCATAAAATTAGACCCGTCCACAATTTTCCTACCTATTTTTGTCAGTATTTTCAACCCAACCCCTACTTTTTGTCAATATTTTCAACCCGACCCTACTTTTGTCATTATTTATTAAAATAACATTAATTTTTAAAAAGTCCTAAAATAAAATTGTTTTGCTTTCTTTCTTTTTTTAGTAAAATCTTTCACAACATAAATTTCCTTTTTAATTTTATATGTCTATTTTTTTTTATGTTCGTTTCTTACATACACAAGTCCATTTATATTAGATTAATTAATTGAAAATTATGGGTCTAAAATAACAATGTGAAAAATATGTTTCATACCTAAAGCTAACAATATTTTAGCCAACATGAATATAGTTCAACTAACATAAGCTTGTATTATAAAGCTTGAAGTCAAAAGTTTGGTTCCCCCACCTCGTAATTATTTACTAATTGATCCAAAAATATAGTAATAAACTTCAAAAAAGTTATAAGCATGGATCAACTAGTAATTATCTTATTTAATATTTCGACCAAGTTTTTTTAAGCATAGAAGTGAGATAATTGAAACTAACTTCTTATATGTCTTAACCAATTAAATCATACTCATATCAGATTGATTATAATTATTGAAGTATTTGGTTCATTATTATTAATTTCACAATTCATAGTTAAAACTCAAACATACTCATCTTTATGCATCTCACTCTCATCACACACACAAATTAAAATATTTCTTTTAAAAAAAGGACGAAAAATTTGCCACATAGCAAATTATAAATGGATAATCTTGTGAGAGATACAAAGATGAAGTGTTGTCTCACATGCACTTGTATTCCTTTGTATTTCTCTATATGATATGTGGGGTTTTCCCATCCAAAGCTTGAGAAAAGCTACGTAAATCCAAATTATTGAAAGTAAGATTTATGAAGTCCACCTCTCAAGCTATATACTTTTTAACAAATTACAAACCTACATAACCAAATGCAAGCTAACATAAAATACTTTTGAAACCTATTTCACCTCAAAAATTCAAACATCGGCCATTAATTTTTAGACAAGCAAGCTCTGTAAAACTAAACTATATACAAAAATCCAATAGAAGGAAGTTTTGGAGCAAAGAGATAGTGAAAGGGAAGGGAAGAAGAAGTGAGAAAGAGCAGATTTTGTGAGAAAAAGGGAAGAAGTAAATTATGGTTGGTACATAAGAATAAGATATAGGATAATGAGAGAGCACCTACCACTTTAATGTCAAACAAGACTTGGAACTGCTACAACACAGAGGAAAAGGCAAAGGATTATTGCTGTTTTCATCTACATTGTTAATTGTGTTGTCCTTTTACCTTCACTTCTCTCTGTCAATCAAGATTATATGTTGCGTGGGAAAATGGGAGAGTGCTCTCTCTTCTCTTATTTGCAAATATAAATTTTTACTTACACTGTGGGGCTGTCTGTATCAAGTTGTCATCTTAACTCGATGCCTTGGCCTTGGCCGCACGTCTACCTAAAGACAATGGCCTTTTTTGTGTTTACAGAGAGAAAAGAACAATGGTTTTAACCAGCTCACATTATGTGGCTCATTCAATGCATAACTCATAAGAGAGAGAACCCAACTCATTTATGTTTGACTGGCCATTTATTAGTGATACTAGGGATTGGGTAGCTACGTGTTGTGATGACTCATCTTAAATTTCTCATAGTATTCTTTCAACAGTCTTCTTTTAAAGGGCATTTAGGGCTAGGGATGAAGTTGCAAACTTGTTAGAGTTATGAAGTTTGAGAAATCATGAACTTTTGGAGCTTACCGTCTAAGAAAATAATAAGGTAAAGAGGCGTTTAGGGCTAGGGATGAAGTTGCAAACCCCTTAGAGTTATGAGATTTGAGAAGTTGTGAACTCCGGAAGCTTACAGTGTAAGAAATTAATAAGGTATAAAATCAATGTTTTATAAATTTGTTTGGAATGAATTCTTGTTAGTTCTCCATATTACTACTTTTCGTAGTCATATTCTCGAAAGAGCAAGAGTGTAAGGTTAATTGCTAACACTTCCCTATTTTTAAATTTTACTTTTGTGTATTGTGAATCTCTTTGCTTGGATTCCCTTTTGAAATTTCAGTCATTTTCAAAATCTGAAAACAAGTTATTTTGATAAGAACAGCTTTTTCTAGCATCTAAGATTCGGAACTTAAAAAAATGCTTGTAGGAAGTAGGCTATATAGGATAAGGAACCTAACTGCAAAACCAAAAACACTATCAAAACCTAATAGAAAATGTAGAAAGAAAGAAATCTTAGATGCCTGTGGCAAAGATTTCTCAATTTCCACACAAGGAAAACCCTCATCGGACAAATCTTGGTATTCTTAATTCCTAGTAACCAATCGTCATTAGTGAGTCAAATAGAAGAGGAAAGGTTGCAGCAAAGCAAGTTTGAAAAGGCGGGCTGTGAGTGAATGAATATAGGAGTTGAGAGAAGATAATAGTATTATACATTGGGTGTAAAGAGAAAAAGAACAATAAATCTTGAAATGTGCTAAAGAGGAAGATTAAATAATGGGGTCAATCTAGATTAAAGAGGGAGTAGTTCAGCAAATTAAAAAGACTATTTAATGCATGATGATTTTAAATTGTTAAAAAGAGTTTTAGAGTTTCCAGGATATTTGTTGGGAGAGAGTGAAACCTGGCAGCTTGCTTTTAAATTCCACTATAATTACGGGGAGAAAGCTAGGAAAGCTGCTACTCTTTTGTCATTTTCTTGATAGACCAGTGCTCTTTTGAACTCTCTTCTTCATATTATGTATATTAGCAAAGTCATGGAATAATGGCTTCTCGACTCCATAGTTTCACTTTCAATCTCTCTTTCTGAACCAGAAGATTTTTGGTCATTTTTCATCTCTTTCTAAACTGGGACTTCCCCGCCAATGGCTGTGGTATGTTCTGAAGCAACAGCCTCACAACCACTTAGAGCACAGGTGAAAATCGTTCTCTTCTTTACCAAGTTCTGAACTTTCTTTTTCATTTTCTTCTCCTCAGGCATTCCCCACCTCATCCCCTTCTTTCCTTTACAGGTTTGGGTCTTGAAAGTTTCTATTCACTGTGAAGGGTGCAAGAGGAAGGTTAAGAAAGTTCTACAGAGCATTGATGGTACCATTCCAAATTGTACACTTTTACTGTTTTTGGTTTCAAATGTGTGAGAAAATTAACAACTGATAGTCATGAGTGGAAACCACTCTACCATCAGCTGGAATGTATGAGGAAAGTTCCAATTTTTTTTTCCATGTTAGTTCTTTTACAGGTTGCCCTCAGTCTAAAGCTTTGAAAGTGCTGCTAACCTTCTTAATCTTGTAGGTGTTTATACGACCATCATTGACTCAGACCAACAGAAAGTTACGGTCACTGGAAATGTTAGCCTTGAGACTCTGACCAAGAGGTTGGGAAAGGCAGGTAAGCATGCAGAAATTTGGCCAGAAAAGCAAGCGGAAAAAGAGAAACAGTTAATCAAGATGTTGGAGACTAACAAAGGGAAAGGCCAAGAGAATGGAAGAAGTCCAGGTACTAATAAAGCTTCAGCCAAGAAGGTCGAGTATAAGGTCAGCCCTGTCAATAACAACCGTGAAGAACAGAATGAAAAGTCAAAGAATATTGGAAGCTCTACCAAAAAGCCTCCGGCCGAGGAGGCCTCGCCGGCGACCGACTCTAAGGGCAATACTACCGCACATGAGGGTTGTTCCACAGACAAAAGTGGAGAAAAGAAGAAAACAAAGGGGCAACGAGGTAATAACAATAGTGATAAACCAGGTTCAAACCCCCAAAATGGACATGGGCCACTCAATGAGGATCCAGATGTGGGCCTAAGAAATGTTAGCCCACTGGCCCAACAAATATACACAGGCCCAAAGGGTTATTTTTTCCCAACACCTATTTTGGGGTTAAATTACAATGCGCCGCATTTAGGTAAAGGTCCTGAATTTCTTTACCATGTCCCACCGATTCCATATTCATATTCAAATGATCAGACAGAAAATTATGAGGATCAAGCAAAGCCACAGACCTACCTGGATTATTTCAGTGAAGAAAACGCTCATGGATGCTTCATCATGTGATGTACTAACATCAAGCCAATATCAAAATCAAGGGAAAGATATGGTAATTTGAAGTGCCAGTTTATGTAGTGAGAACAGCGGAGGATAAGTATAGATGTACATGAGTGAGATCCAAAATGACATGAAGGTTAGCAAGAGGATAAGTTTTGAAGGGTTTGGGTTCTTCTAATTTTTGGGTTAAAAACATTAGGTTTATTGTGCTCTCTATCAAGTGAAACTTTCTGCAGAAGCTTTCTAATGACTCTGACTAGAAGTTATCAACCAAATTATTCAATTCCAAGTTTTTCCCAAAAGTTGATTGATTTAACAGTTTTCAGCTCAAGATTTTTTTTTTTTTTTTTTTTTTTAAATATCTATGAGAATTCATGTCAGTTTATGCGTATCTCAACTAATCTCACATGATAATCTGTCTGGTTTTACAACATTTGAATGTTAAGAAACACATAGATCGATAGGTAGCTACCATATTTGAGATATTATTCCTATTACACCATGGAAACTATGTGCAGCATCATGCATTTCTTGCTTTTACAATTTACACTAACATTCCATTATCCACTCAAATCCATACCACCCCCATCTGACATTAGCATATCTAAAGCCAACTGGCTAAAGGATAAATAGAGAACATGGCAGAAAAAGTCAAAATTGTCTGTAATTACCCGAGTTTTTCCAGCATCTTGGACCCAAGCAAGAAAACGATAATGTTAGCATTCTAAGGACCATTTTTCTTAATATTTTGTGCATCATCAACCAATCACTTAGCGAGTAATTTTACTTTGGTAGCCGTTACTGGTGATAAGAGAAAATTACCATCCCTCAAGTAAGAATGTAACGATATTTACAGGCGAAGTTTACAGCGGAGAAGGGAAATATAAACCATCACAATCACTCGGGAAGCATATATCTCCAGTTAGGGTACTTAAGTACACATGTGAGCGTGTGAATGTTCTTAGCAGTCAATGACTTTGTGGGATCCAAAACTTGGGGAACATATCAAAATAAGATGCTGAATCTAACAGACCTACAAGTAGTGAACTAGTAATTAATTTTTTTTTTTTTTTTTTTTTCAGTTCAAAAATGTGAAAGTGAAAAATCGAAGTTGTAATGTATGCCACCTCCACTAAGCTATGTTTGCTTGTTACATCTTAAAGTGAGCATATTAATATTGACTGCAAAGGAGAAAGAACAATGATCTTTGTGCTTAGAATCTCCAGCGATATCATCCAGACCCTAAGACAATCCTTTGTGGTTACATCCAAACTTTAACTGTTCAATCTTTCAGCAAACTATCTCTAAGAACAAGGAGACTTCACTATAATTAAAATGTATTTTATTGTAAAGGTACAAGAACCTGATTTGAGAACTAGAGGTTCTTTAATCAGACTTTGAGCTAAATAATGAAAAAAAATATAGGACCCTATCAAAATCAGTTGTCTCTCACTCAGATACATATAGTACGAAAACTACCACCACAGAGTACAAGTGCATAACTATGGAATAAAAAAGAGCTAATGCGAGGCAAAAACAGCCAAATTTAAGCTTACATGCTAGTAGATGCCCTTGTGGTGCGCTGATTTGTTCCAAGGATGATTACAATAACAGTTACATCATCATGATATTTCCTTCTCCTGCCGGCTGGAATGGTAATTAATTCTTCCTTGCTAAAACCTATAAAACATAAGTTATTTCATCATCAGCACCGATTGATACAAACAGATAACTGAAATTTCAAATTATCAGCACAAGATTAGTTTACTTCTGAGTAAATTACTAAAATACCCCGTAGCTTATACCTCAGCTGTGGAGTTTTTTTAAAAAAAAAAAAAAAAAAAAAAAAAATTAATTTTTATGGAGTAGTAGATGTGAAGAAAATAGAAAACTAAGGCGTATGGGTTTCAATAACTACACAATATATTAGAAAACTCATGATAAAGATAAGCATTATAACAAAACTAATAGAATTGAATTAAATTGAAAGTCAAAATAACATGAGTACAATTTCCCCGGCCTGCCAAACGGCAGAATTGAAAGGCAGTGTTTTCACTAAACTTGTACTCAATGTCAGTATCCTTAAAGAATGACTAATGACTAGTATTGTAGAATATTAAAGGACAGCTCTCGAAAAGATTATCCTAGGTGAGAATGGCCTACCAAAACCAGCAAGGGTGCTCCAATTCCAACTTCAACTTGTTCCAACAGTATTAAATGATAGCAATGGTCCCTATTTCTTCAACGTTTTTATCGCCATTAGTGCCAAAAGTTTTTAATGTTATATCTTCTCACAAGGAATTGACGATTCACCTTTTGTTGAAAACTTGAAGGGAATGCTTAACTTGAGATACATAAGAAACTTTTATCGTAGAAAATTAACAATAAAACAAACTGAAAAGTTGACTTCTGCTGACTGCTAAGAACATCATAAATAACTAAGTTCAACACTCTAGCCCATGGTCAACATAAGACATAAATGTAAGCTTTAAGGTTGTCTTATTTTTCTCATTCGAGCATTCATGAAACTATCATGCCAAAGATAAATTAATAAATAGTAAAATTTTATTTCCATAAATGTAAATTGGGAAACAATTCAAACATTTCACACAAAACGATTTGGAGTTCACCTGCGCAATCAGCTGCTTTCAATAGGAGCTGCTCCAGTAAAAATTTTGCAGGATCGCCAGTTGGGTTGCTCAAGATATATGAATGGACAAGGTTCACTGCCTCCTCATTGCCAAAAAAGTCAAATAAACCATCACTTCCAACTATAACAAAGCAATCTGATTTTGATATCCTATGGATAGACAATGCCGGTTGAGTGGAAATATAGGGAGGGCTTATTAGGTTACGGACTCGAAGAATACCCATCAAAGCATCATTAAATTTTTTCTGCAGAGGAAATAAATGTATAATAATCAACTTATGATGGACTAAAATAATTTCCAGCAATGCACACAAGGTTACCTGGTTCACTCAGAAATGAATACCATATTTAGGATTGATACCACATCAACTTCGTCCTGAAAATTCATGTCCTATATATAATAAAGTGGTCATGCATATTTATTTTTCTGTCCAGACTGATATGGATTTTATCAAGGTCAGGTACAGGATGGGGTGGTGGATTCGAATAAAGAACATATATGGTCAAGGCATAGCTATAGTAAAATATCAAGCAGGTATTATCAGTTAGCATGAAGACTTAGTCAATAACCGAAAATTCTATTTTGTTTAACAACCTGCATCCCTTTTCTGTTTTCTTTTCATTTTTCTTTTTGACAGGAGCAACCTGCATCATTACTATCATGTTAAGACAGAGCCGCTATAATGTTTATTAAATTTCTATACACTGCACAAACAGAAAAATGATATCGTATTATGGCCACACTGACAGGCACGCAATCTATAACTGTCGCCTACCGTCTTCAAGTAGCCAACTCCAAATGCACGAGTCACCTTCAGTTTTCCTTTGACTTTCCCACCAACTATGATTGCCGGATCATCAGGATGATCATGTTGTAACTGTGCTCTTTCAAGTTCATTATCCACAGTGTGACTCTCAGTGAGCTGGACAGCTTTCAGTCCCCCATTCCCTCTCATAGGACCCTCATCAAGGGTAGCTAGTACTGCTCTACTATCACCCAAATTTAGCGTGTACAAATCCTTTCCATGAAGAAGAACAACTAAAACACATGATCCAACAGAAACTAAATCAGGACGATCCTCCATTTCCTGTTCAACCATGTGCAGAAAATCATTCTCTGTTTGACTAAGCGCACGCTGGAGGCTATCGAACACCCCATGCCTTAGAGAACAGTTTGTCATTCCTGCTTTGGAATATGAATGGTTCTCTAATAAATTGGGGATATCTGAAGCAATTTTACTATTGTTTCCGAAAGGAGAAAATCTTCCTTGAGTAATGCTACTATCATCATGAAGATGTGAATTATCCATATCCATACGGTCGGAGGTTTCATTCTTAGCTTCCCAATCTAGTAGGTTAAAATGAAATACAATGGTTTCGTACAATGTGCCAGCAAGAAAATCAGCTGCATCTCTTCCATTAAAACCATCATAAATTGCACAAAATAGCCATCCATTTTCTTCAGAACAAACAGCTTGAACCCTGTCCTCACCGGCAGCTCCACCTGCCACTTGCACTTCCTTAACATTAAGGAAACCTTCACTTCCGGATGGAGCACTCATGGATTTCAACAAGTATGAATCATATTCAGACGTTGGGGTAGATGGACTGCAACTTAAGTTTGAAAGACTACTCTGCAGAGACGTTGACAATATATCCAACCTTGAAAGAGTAGGTGATGAGGGAACCTTACGGAAGGAGTTAGGAGAGTCCCAGGTCGGCAGAATTTCTTCTCCTATCAACCCATTGCATATATTTGTGTTCGCTAGGGTAGCATTAGCACTCAATGCAGCACCAGATAAGCAAGAGAAACTGCTGATCCTTGGAAGTCCAGGCTGGATCTCCAACTTGTCAGAAACATCATGAACTTCATATTTGTTACCATTGCATTTATAACCGAAGCTAACTTCAAGTTCTCCCTCAGGTTTTGTTGAAGCTTCTTGAAGCATACTATATGACTGTTACAACAAATACATTCATTTTTAATGCCCTTTCATAATAAAAACGAAAACTGAAGTTACTATGCAGCATTTACAAATTTTAGTTAGATTTGAAAGGTCAAACTCGATTGCCTTTTCTATACCACCAAACAAATCCAGATACACTTGAAATTTAGACTTTAAACTGTGAAAAATGGGGAGGTAATGTTGTAATGTTTTAAACTCAGTATGTATAATATCAATCAATTGGCTTAATGTTTGATCATCTTTTACGAATGGGGGGAGGAAGATCGTGATCATCTTTTGTGGGGATGCCAGTTTTCTTATTCCCTTTAGAGTCATTGCTTTAGTTTGCCTGGGGTTACCATGGAATGTAACAAGGATTGTCACTCTGTGAATGAGGAGATGCTGATGAAATCTCCATTTCGAGATAAAGGAAGACGGAGAGCCTTGTGGCAGGCTTGTTGTTTGTTGTCATGTGGGCAGTGGCTCGAGAGGGATCATGGGATTTTTAGAGGAGTCAGAGGTCTTTAGAGGAGGTGCGGGAGGGCGTGAGATTTAATATGTCTTTATGGGCATCCTTTTTTTGTAATTATCATTTGGGCACCATTCTTTTGGATACGATTTCTTAATTTGTAGCTTAGGACTCCTTTCCTTCTGTGAGCTTGTTTTTTATATATCCTAGTACATGCTTTCATTTTTCTCAATGAAAGCTTAATCCTTAAAATGAAAAATCAATCAAGTGGCTGAAAATTGAAGTGTGCATCCTTGCTACCATATTCAACTTATAGAAAATGAAAATCAAACCCCGTTTGATTACTAAAATATTTGTTACCTTACATAACCTTCCCTTTCCTATGCTTTTGACAAACTAAACTTACTCATGCAAAGAAAAACCAAACGGTGAAACAATAGCACAGTCCCAGAAACTACACGAACCAAGACAACTAAATATCAAGTGCCTGCCATTTCAGTGAAAAATCTAAAACAGCCACGAGAACAATTAAACTCTTAACTTCAATGACAGCAATGGAGAGACAGACGATTTAACCCGAACTTGAAATCCCAAATTAAAAACAGCCTATATATTTACCTCCAAACGATCAAAAAAGGGGAGAGGAAGCAAACTAGAGCAAAAATAATAATAATAATAATAATAATAATAATAACCTAATTGAAGACGCCACGCAGCCGCTAGAAAAACCAGCAGCATACGCCTCAATCAATTAAAAAAAAAAAAAAAAAAAAAGAATTGAAAAGGAGAGTTGGAAATAAATAGTACAAGAAACCGCCGGAATCGGTAGCGATCAGTGAAACAACATAAAGAAACAGAGAAAGCCAGAAAGATAGAGCGGTGGAGAAAAGTGAAAGAAACACAAACCAGAGGCGGTGGTGAGGAGGGAATTGAAGGAAATGGGGATGAATTGAAGAAGAAGTATTATGCATATGGAAGAGAAGAAGCAAAGAGGAGTGAAAGCAAAGAGAGAAAATGGAGAATCTGTATGTGAGTGGTACGTTAAAGGCGAAGGGCATTGGATGGACAGAAGACCCTCTGCCAAATTTAGAGAAATTTTTCTTTGGTTACCATTTTTACAACTTTTGCTTATTCAATGTTTCGCTTTTTCTTTAACAATAAATAAATATCTTCTTTATTATTATTTTTTTTTCTCTAATGCAAACTTATATGTATTACTTTTCCTTCCATTTTCTCCACAATTTTAAGTTATTAAAGTCTTGTTTCATAATTATCTCTTTTTTTTTAAAACAATCAAGCAAAATTTTAAAAATAAAAAAAAAAAGTTTTTAAGAACTTATTTTTATAACAAGAAAGATTTTGGTAACGAGATTCAATATTTCGTAGATTTCTTACGTGATCATCAACAAAGTGCAGTAATTCATAATTTTTTCTATGTTAATTGCAATTGTAATTCTATTGCACACAAATTTACTAATCTTGTTCGAAGACATCAGTTGAATTTGATCTAATCTAAATGTTGATAATTTAATCTAACAAGGGATGAATTTATTATTTTTTTTAAGAGTACATAATGCAATAATTGCGTAGGTGTAGACTTTCTTTAAATACATAATTAACAAAATATTATAGAAAACGAATCAGAGTAAATGATTTGTCAGCTTCTCTTATTTCTCTATTTTTTACTCATTTATTTATTTATTTCTAATGCAGTAATATTTTGAAATAATAGTAATGTTATTTAGGTAAGTTTTTATTTTAAATGAAATCAAATGAAAGTAGTTATTATTTATCTTTTTAAAAAAATAATAATAATAATAAAAAAAAAAAAGAAAATTTTTTTCTAAATAAGTTAGGAGAAAATAGTTGAAGAAAAAAAGACGTGGCATTGCCCATATTAATAAAGTCACTATCACCACTTGATTGTAGCATTTTGCGTATGCTATTTTATTAACTCTTCATTCCAAAAAGTCTATATTTATGAGAATTACCCAGTCAACGTTTTCAAATACAAAATCAATGGATACTCTGAATTGAATAAAACTTGGAGTTGAATTAGTATGCCTATTCATTTATTCTCATATAACTGATTCATAAAATTATCAATACTTATGTAATATTTTAGTATAAATCAAGTGGTAAATTTTGAATTTTGTTTTATGTTTCTAATTACATTCACTAAATCAAATAAATTCATTTCGTTTGGTAGACTTATTTTTTTATTTTGTGACTAACTAGTGAAAATTCTAAAACCAAGTTGTCAAGGCATCCATGTCTTTAATTTAAAATTTTAAAATGCCTATCAGATTAAAAAAAAAAATTATATATATCAATAAGGTATAAAACAAGTCATCAATCTATTTCATATTGTAAACTCATTTATTTATTTATTGTTAAATTTAAATGATTTTGTAAAATAATATATAGTTATATAGAATCTATAACATAAAACAAAATTTCATAAACGGATTAATAATAGTTGATATTTAACTTAATCTTTATTGGGTAGCTAAAATTATTTTTATAATTTGTAAATATGTTGAACAATAGTTTAAAATCGTGTGCTAGATTATATAAGATTAAGTTTTCCTTCACCAATAAGCTTAAGTTTTTGGGGCAATCAATGATTTAACATAGTCTTAGAGCAGGTGGTTCAAGAGATCCGATGTTCAAACTCTCTTTTGAGTCAAGTGATTTAACACTATATTTTAATTCAAAATCAGATATGAAACTGTAGCCTCCGTTTCCCTGCAACAGAAACACATCCCTTTGAAAATATGGAATGCAACTATGTGAATTTAATTAAATCCATTGTTTTCAAATCACTAACCAAACATACCCTAATCTCTTTACCATCTCTCACCCTAAATTTTTTACCATGTCTTTTGAGTTTGTCACGTAGCCACGTGTGTTAAGTGCAAACAAAATCTCACGTGGACTAAAGAAGAGAAATATTTATGATATATAAATAAAGAACAATTATCTCTAAGCCTTTTTGAGTGAAATTAAAATTAAATAAATTTAAACATCAACACATTCAAAAACCTATGAGGATTATTTTTAGTTAACTTTTAATAAGTAGCAAAGACAATTGTGATTGATTAAAATAGAAGTGTAGTTATGTTTCCAATGATTGAGTGTGGTGAAGTCATGTGCCCAAAATGAAAATGGCTTTGTTTTCTTCTTCTTGATTTTGCCTTTTTGGTTAGAGAAGGGACACAATGAGAAAAATATAAAACACTATTAATCTAATCCAAAATAATAAAGAATAGATATAAAGAATTTTGCTTATTGGTTAGCTCCTTCACGTAGGTTCTTTCAAGGCGAATTATGATGTGGCTTGTCTGTACGGAGAGGTGGGTTTTGGTGCTATTGTTCGTGATAAGAATGATGAAGTCATGCTTGCAATAGAGAGTCACTCCTCCTTATTGTGTCCTATGGAACTTGTTGTGTTTGTCGCTATGTTTAATGGTATATCTAAAGCTATTGAGGTTAGCATCATCCCTCTCTTTAAGTTGAAATTGATTCCAAAATCATTTGGAATCTCTAGTTTGGAAGACTATATATGCGAATGAGGTTTAGATCTTCGTTGTGTGATTCAAGAGATCCATCTGAGTGGTTCTGTACTTGGTTTTTTATGGACAAACCAACACTGTAACTCGACTGTTCATGTTTTAACTTCCCGTTCCCACACGTTGACATAATGCCAAATATATTGATTTGGCCCCACTAAACTGCATTTTGATTTTGAAGAGAAGAGCCAGACTTGGAATGGTATGGCTTTTCAGCCACTGAAAGAACCATTAGTTTAATATCAACTATTTATGTACAAATCAACTATTGTACATGTGAAAGCAAAATGAAAATGATAAAGATAATGATAATGAAGTTTTAAGAATGAAAGAAAACAAACTTGAGGCTTTCATCAAATCAGATGCATCCATCATGAACATAAAATAGAGTTCCTTTTCTTTTATCTTTTCATCCCTCTTTAATTTTTTTTCATAATAAATCAAACTGGATGATTTATAAAATTCGATTCACTAGTTTAGTACAATATTTATATTTTTTAAAAAATGAAAAAAAATATTTTAATTGTGATTCACATTGATTCATTGTCTATTTTATGACTTCTAAACTTTTAAATATGTGTACTAACATGTTAATATAAGTATGATTTCAAGTGATATTAATTTAAAACTACTATTAATTTGGTAAAGTGAATATTAGATGGAAAACTGATATAACAAAGACTAGAAACAAGCAATCATGAATTGCACCTATCTTTTTGCCGCCTATCCAAACGTCCGATTACAGTTTGTCGTAACATACTTTTATTTCTTCTTTTTTTGAAATTTGAGTTTTTTTCTCTAATGTGGTTGGAATACACAGCGAAAATATGGTGAGGATGCACTTAATTATTTAAAATATTGATTTTGTTAGATGTGAACATCAAATTTGATCTGAGAATCCAAATAAAATAAATTAGGAGATTGTTGCATATCAAGTAGTAAGATGTATGGAATCCAGGAGGAAAATAACTTTCAACCCAAGTTGTCAAGCTCTCGAAAATGAGATGGTAGTCAAGAATAATGGAGTTGGTCGCATTAATTTAAAAATTGGACAAATCAATAAAAATTGTTACATTTAAGAATTAAAACAGTCCGGTAATTATTCGAATTTTGAATTTTGAAAATTAAATCTATAAACACTCTTTCTTCTAAATTTCTTACTTTTTTTAATCTATTTTTTATCAATGTTTTAAAAAACAAGCCAAAATTTGAAAATTAAAAATTAAAAAAAAAAAAAAAACTTTTTAAAAGAAAAATTATTAAAAAAATATCAAACTATTTGCAAATATATAAAAATTATATTATTATTGCAGTCTATTTATGATAGATAGTGAAATTTTTTTATCTTTGTAAATAGTTTGACTCATTTTGCTATATTTGAAAATATTTTCAATAGTTTTGCCATTTAAAACAATTACCCTTAATATTACATGATTGTTAAAAAATTTCAATATATAAAAATTTGTTTGATATGAAATAATTATGAATTTTTATGTAATATGTCAATTATTATAATAACCTTCCAAAATTGCAATATTTATTATTTAAAAAAATAATACTAAATGTGAACATCAAAGAACCCATAAAATAACTTCCTTATCCAATTAATGCTGCCAAAAACATTTTTAAAAAGTGAAAAAAAGAAAAAAAAATGCATGTATGCAATTGATGATTTAAAAACAAAATCAGAAAAGGAAATAATGTGTAAAAATAATAAATAAATAAAAATATATGTCGAACTTTCTGAAAAATAAAATGGAGAGAAACAAAAATATGCATGCCAACAATTTTATTTATTGTTTTTATTTATTTTAAAATCAATAAAATAAAAAATAACAAAAAGAATGATGGTTTTGTATTTATCCCACAAAAGGAATTAGAAAAGGAAATAATGTAATTAAAATTTTCCAACTGCACTTTTTTTATTAAAAAAATCCTTTTTGTGGTACTTTTAAAATCTGCCAAATTCAAAATAAATTAGAGAGTAAATATATTCAAAACTTCAAAACTAATAATAAAAAAATAATAATAACACCAATTGTGATAGAGTATTTTGGTAAGATTAAAATGAGAGGAAAAAATGGTAAAACTCTATGAATAAAAACTATAGATATTTGAGATAATTTTTAGAATATATCCTAGTGTTGATTCTATTTGCGTATTAAAAAGTCCTTTCACCTTTATTCCTTGTTAAATATTTGTGTACATTTCAAACTCTCGAATGAAGAATCAATGTGTTTGAATGTCATTCCTTTGGTCTTAATCCAAGTAAGGGCATCATAATCACCTCCAACACCGTTCTGAATCACACCAACACCAAATTTCCATCCAAGGTTCTAAATAGTTTAAGGCATTCAACATCAATATTTTTATTTTAATCTTTTGTTAATCTTTTATATTGAGTATAAACAAACCTCGATATGTTCACGTTCCATTTCTTGATATAAAGTTACTTCAACATTATATTTCACATTAGGAGTCTTCCCAATAATTCATGTGACTGCTTCATAAGTTCAACTAACAAATCCCCTGCTGCTGCATGACTCTTTGAATAACAACACTTAAATGCACCGTCCATTTCGTTCATAAACCTGCTATCATAGCTCTAACGCAATAATCATCCATCAAGAACCTTATTTTTCTCCACTCAAGCACGAGTGGGTCATCAATCATAATATAGCCATGAAACGGTCATCTGTACAAAAATCTCTAAATTCATAACCATTAATATTTTAATATTTTCATCCCTTGCCAAGAGCAGACAACCTATCAAAACCCGAAAAGCATCCTTATCATATCAACATCACATTCACATTCACATGTGGCCATATTGAATCTCTCTAGTAAATATTTTTAATGGAAAATGAAATTCAACATATTTCATTCAACTTAGTTTTGGCCCTCTTTTGACCCACATCAATGCTTGTACTGTCTCAGACGTAGTTAAGTTTGCATTTAAAGAAACTAATGAGTTTAAGTTGTCAAAAGAAACTACTTAACTACGAGTGGTTCAAAAAAAATTTTAAGTGTGTCTCTATCCTTTTAAACTTTGATATAGAGATGAACCAGAACAGCACAATCATCTATTGTTGATGCACTTCGACTTTCTTCTTCTGCCAGAGCCGATCCAGTCCACTGTCAGCATCTCCCTACACAAAATAAAAGAAAGTAACACAAGTGTATCAATATCACCATAGGTAGAGAAGTCATTATTTTTTACTTAATAATTACAAAAAGAACCAAATAAAGAACATGTAAATTGAAGACTAAGACAAACTGATATGGGGGCCAGACTACAATATATGTAGAGACCGCAGTCAAGTAGGTGAAAATGTACAAGTAACAGCAGAAGACATGGTACAAGTGACGATAGGGAGCATAAAATTCATTGACAGAAGCCTCAAACACCCATCAGGTCAGATTCCAAAGCATGGGGATTGAACTATATAGCAAAATTCGAGACAGCTATAGGCTATAATCAGCAGCATCAACACCACATCGAAAGGACAAAAATCTTGTGCCTATCGACCCAGATTCCAGAGCATGAGGAAAGAAATAACAAGATAATGGACATGAAAGATGTGTATATTCCCAACATCCTTAACACCACAGTGACGTCTCTCACCATTCAAGATGAAGCTGGAGGTCCGGAGGACAAAGGCATATGTCAAAGGTCTTTTGAGACTCAAATTTCCAGGCTTATACCCATTCTTCTCATTTTCTTTCTCTTTCTTTTGGTACTTTTTTATTATTGTCCGTACGCCGTAGTTTTCCATATTCAATATTTCTTCTATAGGGCTATGATTTACTATAACTCTAAAATGGCTTTTCCCACCATTCAAGATGAAGCAAGAGGGCGAAGGAGGCCATTGGAGACTCAATTATGCAGGCTTCTACCGTTTGTCCTCATTGTCTTTCACTTTCATTTAGTGCTTTTTTATTACTGTCTATTGTTTATAGAGTGTAGTCTAGATATGTTCAAGATTTCTTTTCTAATGCCATGATTTAGTCCAACTCTAAACCTATCTATTCTTCATTTTTGAGTGATGATTAATTTCAGTTAGCTACAGGTTACAGCAGTGCATAAAATGGTGCTTCATAATATAACAGGCAACAAGAATTACAGACGATCGAATAAACATGTTTGTTATATAAAAACACAGCCAGCAGCCAGCAGAGCATCAAATGACCAAGAAGAATAAGTCGTTCTCAATTGCGCACCCTTTACTAGAAGAACTAAAATCAAATACCGATGGGTGCAATCATAAGCAAGTTCAATTCACCAGTCTTAAACAAGACTTTCAACACAACAAAGCGCAATACAATCCCGACTCAGCATGAACTGAACTATATTTTTGTTTGCACCAAGACAGAGTAAAATAAAATGCCCTGTTCCAAGTCAATGCTCCAATATGTTACAGATTAACAACTGCATCCTATCGCTACAAACCCAACAACAACGAGAGACACATAAAGGGAAAGGAAAAACACCTGGGCCCGAACGAAACCACAGAGAGCAAAAGTGGAAAATTGGCCGGTGTAGATGCCATTCTCATCCAAATGCCCAATGTTGATCTGGACAGAAGCATGGTCCTTGGAAGTAATCAGCCGGTTCGTTGCGGAGCTGCATCAACGTCACAATAACCCATGAATAAACTTCAAACCATGTGAAAATTAGGGACAGAATCATCGAAGTTAGATAAATAATAACACTATTACGAACCATTTTCTGGGAATATAAAGCTCTGTGATTTTACCCTCTTCGTTCTGCATCTTGAACTGTATCAACTAATACTTTAGAACTAGAAAACCTGCTTTAAAAAGATCCGATCAATATTTCATAAGAACAAATACAGTTGCAATTACCAAAAATGCGAAGACCCAAAATTTAGGAGTCAGATTAGTGAAACCAAATTCGATTCAAATTGAATAAGTACAAGCGCAAACGATTCTTAAGACTACAACAGAGAGAGAACAAACCGCAAGCGCACCAGAGGAAACGAACTATCCGAAAGAGAGAGAGAGGCGTGCGGAAGAAACCCTAAAATTTAGAAGAGAAACCCTAAGCCTGCATATAATGTTGGAATATTTGCATATTTTAACTTTAATTAAAATTTAGAAGGAAAAAAAAAAAATATCGAATTGTTGAAGGTTACCAATTTGGACCCTATACTCCCAATTTCATTAATTTTGACAATAAACTTACCTAAATCTTCTACTTTTTAATCTTAAAAACTTTTTTTGAAGTCTTTTAATTTTGACCGTGCAATACATTTTCAACTTCTTTTTGGCAAACTACTAAAATCACACTTGAATCAAATTTTCAATTATAAGAATTAGACTCTTAGACTACTAAAAATGTTAAAATTAAACTCTCAAACTTACCATAATGACAGATAGTTTATTGTTGATACAAAACTAACACTACTTTTGTATCGCATTTCTTTGAAAAACTATTAGGTTATTCGTCTCTATACACTACAGCATTTTTCTCTTTGCCTTCTTCAATATCTTGCTTTGTTTAATATTGTATCTAGGTTTGATTTTTCCTCCAAAGTTTCGTTTCTTCTTGTTATTGTTCACATATGGAACTTCACAAATTTGTTCTCTTTTTGGCTTCTTCAAAATCTTGCTCTCGGTGGTATTGCATCCAAACTAAGTTGTTGTTCCTTCAAATATTACTCGAAGAAGAAACATTCCCACAAAATATTATTTGACGACTTTGGTTTTTTAACTTTTTCCTTTTGACGGTTTTGTATATATCGAGCCTCAAGTTCTCTCGCCTTCTTTTATAATTCTTCCATCTTTGTTTCGTATATTTGCTTCCATTTAAATGACTCTTTCTTATGTTTCATCCTCTCAATCACAAAATCATAATCGTTCTTATCAAACTTTTTCTTATATAAGTTTTTCTACAACTTGTCAATCGTATATGTGAGATCCCTTCCTTTGGAAAGTTCTCCATATGCATCAATTGGTCAATAATGCAATGTGGCAAAATACAATCTAAAAAATTTAAATCGATATCACCAACATCTCCAAGAAACTTCAAACTATGTATAGCTTCATTAATAGAAAGATGATTAAGGAAGGATGGAGTTATTTTAGTTACTTCATAAGACATTTCTTTGTATCGATTGAAATTAGTTCAAACAAAGGAGGGAGATGATCGAAGAGTTTTTGTTTTCGTTGTTTGAGGTGTGAAGAAGACAGGTTGAACTTTAAGCAATATATATTATATATTTTTGAATCAAGTCAAATCTTTCTTTTATCTTCTCTTATCTTTTCACCGCTCTTTTAATTTTAGTTTTCGTTTTTATTTATATATATAACACCCTTGTATTTTTCCCTCCGGTTTCTAATAATAAAGTAAAATATTATTTTAGTTCTTTTACTTTATTCAATTTTAATTTTTAAACTTTTTAATATTTAATTTTAATTCATAAAATTTCAATAAATTTAAATTTAGTCTCTTCAAAAAAAATTGAAATTGGCTAAATAATTATAATAATTTTTATATAAAAAATATAATATTTTATTATGGTTTTAAAATTTATTGCGATAATGTTAATAAATTTTTTAAAAAATGTCTTGAAAAAAATGAAAAATAAACAAAGAAGACGGACTAAATAACAATTTAGGTTAAAAATCACTTTTAATTCCTAAACTCTTGTGAAAGTAACAATTTAGTTCCCAAGCTTTCAATTTTGTAACAATTTAGTTATTGGACTTTATTGTGTAACAATTTAGTCATTGTACTTTAAAATTTGCATCAAATTATTACCCATTGTGGAAATTAAATATTTCGATAAACTAATTAGATGCTCAATATTTTTATAAATACAAAGTATACATCAAATAATAATAATAATTGATATCTAATTTTGATTAAAAAAAATTACGTCAAGGACTAAATTGTTACAAATTTGAAAGTACTATGATTAAATTGTTACATAGTAAAATTTAGGGACCAAATTGTTACAATATTAAAAATACATAGACTAAATCGTTACAAACCAAAATTCAATGACTAAATTGTTACTTCCATTAAAATTTATGGACTAAATGTGTTTTTTAACCATTTTTTTTTAAATACAAAGACTAAAGCTGGACATTTGAAAGTATAGAAGTTGAAATTAAACAAACATTCGATTATAGAGATGAAAATTGTATTTTTACTTATTAATAATAATATGTTTAAATGTCATTTTGATCCCCAAATATTATGAACTTGGTTCAATTTTAATCTTGTATTTTCAAATTTGCAACTTTAGCATTTATACTGCTTATGCATCTTAAATAAAATCTCTCAAAGTTAGCTTTTATCATGATTGACTAAAAAATAAAATTAATATTTATGGAAGAAAATATAATATATATGTGAATATGTTTTCAAATTTTATAGTGAAAATGCTAATGGATAACAAAAATTTTTTTAAATAACTTAACAATAAACAAGCAAGAGAGACTAAATTTAAAATTTATTGAAAGTACAAAAACTGAAATTTGATAATTAAAAATATAGAAACGAAAATTTAACAAACTTCAAAGCATATGGATTAAAAGTGTATTTGAAGCTAGTGATAATTTAAACCGTCAAATTAAAAAGAAAAAAAAAGGTTTAGTGTTTTTTAAGGAAAATTATTTTAAATTACAAAACTTTTGAAAATAATTACAAATAATAACAAAACATCACATTATACATGAGATAAATCATGATAAACTACTATTTTTGTCTAACATGACACAATGGACACCATATATCTCGTACGACCACCATATAAACCCAATTGGTGGATACATCTCATTGGCCAATGATCTTCCTCATGGATGACTGTTTAGTGGAATATCATAGTCAATACTTGAAAGATTTTTTTTAAAAAAAAAAAAAAAGTCAAAACTAAGTATACTTTATTTTTCTCAGATTTGGTTTATTGAAAATAAAGTTTTTGATGGTAAAAGAAACAAAATTCACATTGATTCAATTTTGAGGTAAAATAATGTAAAAATTTAATAAAAAAAATGACATTGACACGTGAAACTATATAATTGCATTCAGTGAGAATCATAAAACTGGAGAAGAAAAAGAAAAAAAAAGAAAAAAACATGAACCAACGTAGCTAATTCCTCTAAGAAAAACCAAAATTGCATCGAAATGGTGCAAAAATAGAATACCCTTGCTACCAAAATTTCGAAATTTCAATGGAAATTTTTCACCATAACTCACAAGGAAGTATGACATAAGTAGGGGGAGAGGTGAGAGAAAAAACATAGAAGAGCAGAGAGATGGGGGATGGAAAAAGTAATTACAAATTGCATTCACACTCATTTTATAATTAAAGACAATTTCATGTGTATCAATATTTTTAACTTTTATTTTTCAAGTTTATAATTGTCCGATTGAGCATAATAACGGAAACAAAATTTTGTATTTCTTCTAAGAATAAGTAATTTAATTTTAACTTTTGGTTTTCTTTTTTTCATATTTAAACAATTATAGTAAACATAATAACCAAAACAAATTTTGTATTTTTCAGTATTAGTAATTCAATTTTAAACTAATGCATATCATCTCATAAAAATTTGGACTCTTTTTAAATATAGTAAAAATAACTAAAATATTTATAAATATAACAAAGTTTTACTTTCTATCTGCAATTGATCACAATAGACTGTGATATTTTGCTATTAGTTGTAAATATTTTTCACAATTTTGTCATTTAAAATAATTTTCATATAAATTATACCTACCATTCCATAGAATAAATAAAATATAAATAATTTTGTTTTTCTTTGGTGGCCCACATTTCATTTTAAAATGGTTTCTCCTACAAAAGATATTAAAGCTTTTTTTTTTTTTAATATATAAAAAAATTAAATTAAAAGTTTTTGTTATTTATAACCAAAAAAAATTGAATCATGACAAAATAGAGTTACGAGATTCCATAACTTTATTGTCACCAATAAAAATGTAGCATTGTTATCTTTAAATTTCAAATTTTATTCCAATTACATTATATGTACATTAATTTTATTCATATATATATATATACTTTTAAATTTCACGTCAAATATTTAAAATTTAAACTTAATTATAAATATTTTTATTCAAAATTTTTATTTCTTAGTTAAAATTTAAAGTTTTCTACCACAACCCACCCATTTCATTTATATTGAAAAACAACTTAACACAATAAACACATAGGTTTAAATACTATTTTCTTTAATTACTTAACTTAATTAAAAAACATAATAACTAAACTTAATCAAAAGTTAAAATTTATCATAAAAATTAAGTCATTAACATTTTAAGTTACATACATGTCTTCCAACGTGTATAACAATAGAAAAAGAGTTAGATTGATTTAAGGTCAATTTACCAATTCATAATAAAAATTGGTGTAATTATATTGAGATTTATATGAAGGATGGATGGTAATAGGTCTAAATCGCAAACATAATTTGACTGTCTTTGATCGCGTTTAATTAAAATTATGAATCTGTCAAATTTTACTATTATTGTTACTATTGTCTCTACTACTTGACTCTAATGATAATGGCGAAGATAATAAATGTGATAAACTCATAATTTTCATATTTTTACCGTAATAATAATTGTAACGATAGTAGGTCCCACAATTAATTACGATTGCACAATAGTTAAATAGCAACAAAAATAATTAACTAGAGCCACCTTTTTACTTTACCATTGACGGATTATGTTGACGTAGAGATGGAAAAGAAATTACAAGCAAATACATCATTTAACAAGTATAATTACAATATTGCCCCCGAGTATAATAACACTGTAAATAAATACTTAAAACAATTTGATATTTGTATAATAGACAAAGAGAAATAAGTAAGAATTCAAAACTTTTCAAAGAAAAAAGAAAACCACCAAAATCATCACCTACATCGAGTAATGGCGCTGCACCCACGAGAGTACGGATTCGCCGGAGCTCCAGCCTGGCAATTGTAATACGACGCGCCGCGTCGGGAGCACGGCACCGAGTTCCTCCGCATCGCACTGTAGCTAATATAACGCCTCGTAGTCGCCAGAATCCGGCGGCTGATCTCCGACGGTATCTTGAACTCCGCCGCCAACTGGCACTCGGCGATCGATCCCGATCCTGAACGACAAACAGATTCCTGCGGAAGGTGGAGGAACTGGCGGTCTCCGGTGAAATCGACGGCGGTGGATGAAGAGAGGGCCAGATAGGAGGCGGAGATTGCGCAGATCATGAGGAAGCCATGGATGTTTGAGCTTTGCATTTTGGGGATCAGTGAAGATGAAAGTGAAGAAGGACGTGGAAATATATTGAAAAGCCTTTAGAAAAATGCCACTGGATTTGAGAGTTATTTACTAAATTTGCCACTATAGTTTAAACTGACTAATCTTGTTGCTTTCTTGCATGATAAGTTTGTCTGCACTAATCTATTTTTGCTTTACTAAAACGTTAGTTTAAATTACCGTTTAGCCTTTATAATTTATTTTAATCTAATTTTTTTATTATTCAGTTAATTAAATACCTTTAAACTATGTTTCAAAAGTAAAAAACTTTTGGTGAATTAGACTTCATATCATAGCCTTTATATATATACACACTATGTCTGTCTTTGCCACTATATTTCGCATACCAAACTTTTCTTAATTAACAAAAAATGAAGGTTTAAATTAAAACAGCATTATGACTAATTGGTAATGACAAAAAAATATTATGATTAATTTGAAAGCCGATAAAGGGGAAAAAATGAGTAATTTTCTTAGGGACTAATTATGGGAATATGGAGACCATAGTTCTTCTTTTATAATTTTTTGTTTTCCTCATTAATTGCTAGGTTGGCCATTGATGTGCCATGATTATCGTTTAAAAGTGAAGATGTGAAGGACTGTTTTCCAAAATAAACAAATCAAAGGTTACATTATACAAAATATCTCTAATTTTGTACCTTGAGTCAAAAAATACTTTTAAACATTTAAAAAATGCTCTTAAACTTTAAAAAATAATTCGAAAATACTTTTTTTTTTTTGTTAGTTTTGAATGGAAACCGTAAAAAA
>QLSR01000057.1:1123649-1152428 GCA_031780015.1 Citrullus colocynthis
CTCACTATCCTAAAGTGAATTTTACAAAAAAAAAAAAAAAAAAAAAAAAAAATCCAATCTACAGATTTAATTGTAAGGCATGGTAGCTTTTTATGAAAGCGGGATTCAAATAATATTTATTTATGACATAAATATATTTTAAACAAAAACTAAACATTTTTTAAGATTTTAGGTATTTCTTCCAATTTGTCTTTAACTTTTATATATATATAAAATTCCTTTTCTTCAAACAATTATAACAAGGAGAGAATTTAAAATAAAAATTCATCATTTTAGATGAGAATGACTTCGATAGTAGATATGTAAAACATTAAAATGAAATTGTTGCACTATCTATATTACAAAATATGAATATACTTATTTGATAATTTAAGCCTCATTTGGTAACCATTTTGTTTTTTGTTTTTGGTTTTTGAGAATTAAGTCTATTTCCTCTCAATTTCTTACAATAATTTGTATCTTTTTTCAAAAAGCTATAAGTAGACTCGTCACTCTAAACATAGATGTTAAACAAAAAGCACGACACGCACACTTTAACAACAACTGAAAACTAATAGCAAGAAAATAAACCAAGACACATAGAAGTTGGTAACCCAGTTAGGTGACATCCACCTACGTTTGGAGGGCATTGCGCTTAGAAAAGATAATCAACTAATATTAAAGGGTCGAACAATTACAACGTAGTACTTATCTTTAATACAACTATTACTACAGTGACTCAATTGTACTTATGCTCCCCCTAAGTGTGTTAATATTACTGTTGAACACTTCGGCTTCCAACAGTGTGTGAGACTCCTCTTTGCTTGATTATCTTTCTTATAGCTCAATGAACTCCCTTCACTGATGAATCTTAGGTCCTTCCTAAGATAGAGAAATCTTTCTCAAGAGTGAAATCTTAAGCTCACCCTAAGATAGAAATTATCTTCAAGGTTTTGTACTTCTCGATTAAAGAACTTTACAATGGAATATAATGAGCAAATAACAAAATACAATGTCGCACAAGTTGGCCACCACGAAGAGACACTCTTACTCACTAAAAACAAAGTCGGCAACCCTAGATCATCACCATTAAGCTCCTCTGAAAAACTAAACTCATATAAAAGGAAAATAAATTCCCAATCGAAAATAGTCTGATGCGCCTCAAATAAAGAAAGAATTTTCGAGAATATTTCCTAAAGAACATTTTCCCTTCGATCAAAATAAGTTTCACCTTAAACAGAAAATATCAGACAATATACAACTGTAGAGAATTTACAGATTAGGAAAGAAAAAAATTATGTTGGAAAACTATAGTCTAAGACCGATTGTTAATACTTCATTTGAGACAACAACAAGAACCATCGCAAGCTAACTAAAAACAATAGAGAGTCAACCAACAATTCTCCAACAATTTTTTAAGTACAAGAGTTAAATCTTTAGCCAAATTTTAAAAACAAAAAACGATTTTTCAAAAAAAAAAAAAAAAGAACTAAACCACAAATCTCCAAAAAATTTTTTAATAAAAAAATTTAAATTTTAACCCAAATTTTAAAAAAAAAAAAATATTTTTAAAAAAAAAAAAATATTTTTAAAAAAAAAAAAACGATTTTTCAAAAAAAAAAAAAAAACAATTTTGGCTTAGTTTTTAAAAGGGTTGTTTTCAAATGTAAAAAAAATAAACCAAAATATTTACAGATATAGTAAAATTTCGCTCTTTATCTGCGATAGATTACTATTTGTGTCTATCTGTGTCATCAAACGAGTCTTAATTATTAATACATTTTTTTACTTTATACTATATTGTTTTTTCTTTTTTTAATGAAAAGACAATAATATGAAAATACTAAAATAAAAAGAAAACTTTATAGTAATTAAAATAAAACTATATAATATTTATTATATCTAAAAAATTTTAAAATTATTAATTAAAACTACAAGATTCTACGTGTTCCCTTAACAAGTATTAGAAAAAACGGTAAAAATGAATTATAAATTTGTAGGTACTAATAATGAGATTAACTATACTCATTAGGTTGATGAGAATGCTTGACAGGACCATTGGCGTCTCCAAGATTTTAAAATCTTATTACTCTCTTATTTGATTATTTTATTATCGAACTTTTAAAAGCTTCCACAAATTTTTGGTTTGTTAGAACGAACTTATAGATACTTTTTATCAATAAAAGCAAATATTTTAGTTATAAAGTTGTGATTTCAATAAGTTCTTTGTTAATAAAATTAGGATTGAAAAAAGTAAAATCTTAAAAGTAACATCCCTAAACTTAAAGATAAAATTTAGGATCGTTAATATATAGTATCTTTTTTAATAAAGAAGCGACAATATGAATATACTAAAATAAAAAAAGAATACATTATAGTAATTAAAACAAAACTATATAATATTTATTACATTAAAAATTTTCGAATATTTTAAAATTATTAATTAAAACTAAAAGATTTTACGTGTTTTCTTCCCTAGTATTAGAAAAGGCGGGAAAAAGGAATTATAAATTTTCGTGATATTGATATCAAGTTATTAACATTGAATTAAAATGCTGATGGAAGGTACTAATATAATCCATTTATAAATTATAGAGTGAATGTTTAAATTATTATTGTTATAAATATATATATTATTATGATAATAATAAAATGATAAATTATAAAGTGAATATTTGATGTTTCGATTAGTAGTAGGAAAAGGAAAAAAATGAAAGCATAAAAGGAGACAACAGACGTCTGATTTGTTTAAATCTTCTTCAAACTTCAAACAACAAAGGTCTTAAACCATCAGCTTCTCTGTTTGATCGCTATGAAGAAAGATGTGCGAAGAAGTAAATAAAACAACTTCATCCTTTCTTAATAATCTTTCCATTAATGAAGCTATAGATAGTTTGAAGATTCTTGGAGATGTTGGCGATACTGATTTAAATCTTCTAGATCGTATTTTGCCATATTGTACTATTGACCAATTGATACATATAGAGAACTCTTCCAAAGGAAGGGATCTCACACCTGTGACTGACAAGTTGTGGAAAAACTTCTATGAAAAAAAGTTTGGTAAGAATGATTCTGATTTTATGATTGAGGGGATGAAACATAAGAAAGAATCATTTAAATGGAAGCAAGTGTATGAGGCAAAGATGGAAGAGTTAGAAAAGAAGGACAAGAAAATTGAGGCTCGATATATTTTGTGGGGGTTCCTCTCCAATCAATAAGAAACGAGGATTTGAAGGAAAACCAAATGAGTTTGGATGCAATACCAACGAGAGCAAGATTTTGAAGAAGTCAAAGAGAGAAGAACCAATTTGTAAAGTTCCATCTATGATCAATAATAAGAAGAAACAAAGCCTTGGAGGAACAACCAAACCTAGACACAATACTAAGCCAAGCAAGATATTGAAGAAGGCAAAGAGAGAAGCGTTGCAGTATATAGAGACGAAGAATCTAATGGCTTTTCGAAGAAATGTGATGCAAAAGTAGTGTCAGTTTTACATCAACAACAAACAATTTACACTCATATGGCTTGTAGATAAATAATATTTCTATCATCTTTACTTTTTTAACCAATTGTAAATATTTTTTTTATGATCTTCAATATATGATTCCACGATATTGTTTTATATTCAATAAGAACGATCTCCATTTAGTTTTTGCAACCGAGTTATTTCAGAATTTTATACCATTTTTTCAATAAACATATTCAAAGGCATCTATGGAGTATAACAAAATATATATCATTAGATTTAATAGATTTAAGTTTGTTACAACAATGGAATAAATCAAAGAATTTGAAACTCTATATATAATTCAACTAAGATGGTCTACTTTAAACATAAATTTCCATGGATTTATTTTTTGAACCATTTAAAAAAGTTATGTATCGATTATTTTTCATTATATACTATAGATCTCACTCTTTTCTTTTCTAACTAGCGTGAGATTTTATTTACATTATGCATCTTCTTCAAATTTTAATATCTAATAATGATTGAAGCAGATTCATAATGGTAGAAAAATCCCAATCCGCCCCCACTGGAGAGCACAAGGCCAAATGGTTTTTCAACAAAATTTTATCCGAAGTGCAGCCAAATTTTGTTGAATGGTTAGTTGTGATTTATATTTGAAACTTAATATATATGTTAATACAAAGGACTTTAAAAAATGCAATATTAATAAATAAATATAACTTTAGGTCTGAATAAAATTTATTCAAACTCACTAATTTTAACAAATATTAAAGTAAAAATTTTCTTTAATAAACTCACTGATTTCACTGAAATTAAAAAATTTAAGTTTGATTAATCCACAAATTAACTACTAAATAACTTCATCAAAATTTATCAATTCTATATCACGCATTCGATTTGAAATTTATTGAGTGCACATGAGTACATACATTTCTTAACTATTCTTTTTAATGAAAATTTTATGGAAGGATGAAAATTGCAACATTTATTAAACAAAAATTAGAGATTTGAATCTAAATCTAAATTTTTTTTTAGTATAATTTGATGAAATTAAAAAGTTTAGGATAGAAGTGGACAAAATTTTAGAGTAGAATACATTTTCCTTCAAAAATGATTTTTTAGGAAAAATTTTGACGGTACGCAAATTTTCTTAATAATAGGTCATTGAATTTCAATATTTGTCAAAGACAAAAATGTAAATTGAAAGTTGACCTATTAAGGCATGTTTGTGAGTAATTGTAAAATGATTAAAATCATTTTTATCGTTTAAAATTAATTTTGATGATATAGAAATAATATTTAAAAATGTAAAATTGAATATAAAATAAATTTTGAGTAATAAAAAATGTATTCGATTGATTTTGAACATGACAAAAATGTCAGCACATCATGTACTTAACCATTTTGTTAGACCTTTTTAAAGTTTAGGAAGGGATCAAATAGAGTGAATTTAAGGATAAAATTTGTAAATATAAGAATGTTGAAGGGTGTAAATGAAAAGGTTTTAAAATTGAGGACAAGATTGTAGGCGTAGTATATTATGAATTATTGGAAGAAGAAATTGCGCCATGCAAATGCAACGGAAGGTCCTTGTGAAAAGAAAAGAAAAGAAAAAAAAAAAAAAAAAAGGAAAAGAAAACACCTGAATTTTCTCCGTAACGTTCAATCTTCCTTTAATATCTCAAAATTCATTCCCCGTTTTTGCCCTAATTTTCCAATTCCTCTTCCTCAATCTCATTCCTCTCTCAAAATCGACCTAATTCAACAATGTCTTCTTCCAATCCGCCCTTCAAATCCAGACCAGAATCCAAATACACCAAAGCCAAGAGAGCGCTCCGATCACTCGCCGTCTCCGTCGCCATTCCCCTCTTTCTCACAATCGCCGTCATCTTCCTCTTCGGTCGCTCCGCTCGCCATTTCCCCAATCGGAACCGTCCCATTTGGATACCACCGCTCTGGTTTCTCCATCTCTCCTCCATTGGCTCCTCCTTTCTAATCGGCCTCGCCGCTTGGCTCGTTTGGGCGGACGGTGGTTTCCACGGCGGTTCCAACGCTCTTCCGCTGTATATCGCGCATCTTTCTCTTAGCGTCGTTTGGAATCCTCTGGTGCTCGTGATTCGCTCTGTCATGCTTGCATTTCTGTTCTGCGTTTTGGATTTTGTTACTCTGTTTGCTTGTTATCGGACCTTCAAGCGAGTCAATCCCTTCGCTAAGGATCTGATTAAGCCTTGTTTGGCTTGGACTGCGTATCTCTCTGCTGTTACTTATGTGTTCATTGATCTTTGATTGAGTTTTTTTTCCCTTTGGGATTTTGAAAGGATTTGTTTATCACATGGATTTTAGGATCTTGTAGAATTTTTTTGATGCGATAGTACAAAGAAATCGTTAGGAGATTGAAAGTAAGTTTGTACAATTATGGGTATTGATTTTGGTTCATGAGTGATGAATTTTTTTGTTTCTTTACTTGAGAGCGATCTTGAATATTTCATATTGAGTTTATAGTGCATTTTTATATATAATTTTTTTTTAAAAAAAAAAGAAAAAAAAAGTGGAGTTTTGTTTGGATCATTAGTTCTTTCTTTTGTAAGTTATTCTTATTTACTTAGTAGCATTTACCAATATGGGTTTTATTTTTCTTTGAGAATTAATTGAATTTTTCTTGTAAAATATTGATTGGTGCCTACTCGAGTAGGAAAAAAATTGTTGGTTTGTTTGGATTTTGTTTCTTAATAATTTATAATAATTCCATTTTTAGTTTCAACAATGATTGGTTGCACTATGAGACATTTTTATTTTTATTTTTTTAATTTTTTTTGGGTAAATTGTAAAAAATGATGTTAGTTGCAATTGCACCCTTAAACTTCCAATTGTAAAAATTAGGTTCCTAAACTTGAATAAATATTAAAATTGGGCCTTTAAGCTTACAATAATCGTAGAATTTGAATCCACAAATGATAAAAATTGAACACTCGTATTTATACAATTATGTAAGGTTAAGGTTGACAGTCCAATTTTAACACGTGTATAGATTTGAGGACTCGGATAATTGTAATTACTACTATCCTTTATTATTATTGTTATTTTTTTTTTACCGATTATACTTGGTAGGCTTTAATGGGACATAACAATTGACGGAAATTTGGAGTAAATATGTTATTTAAGAGATAAAAGTTTCCTCCAATTTTTAATATTAGAAGAAATTTCAAGTTTTCTTATTTCTAATTCAAAAAGATATTGTGTCGCATGAGTGTATGATTAACTAATTTTAACATTTGCCACATTGTGTGGGAGTAAGTGACTGAATTGAAACTTTAAAAAAGACTTAAAAAAAAAAAAAAAAAAACCCAAACAATAGGGGTTTAAATATTTTTTTAATCTAGATTTATTTTAATAATATTTTTAGTTAAGGGTTTAAATTAACTCAACCACTAAAATTTTGGGGATATTAATGGATATTTTTCCTACAAAATTTTACCTGATTAATAATTTTTAAAATAAAATATTTAGGAATTTGTGTTATATTTAATTTCAAATTTTCTTAGGTATTCTTTTTTAGTCCAAATCCTAAAACAATGCTGGTATATATATGTTCAAAAGACTATAAATTTGTACAAAAATATTAATGAATTTCTTTCCCTTTTTGTTAAATAAACAAAATTGTAATTGATAATTGTTTTTTTTTTCTCTAAAAAAGAAAAACATTATTTTAGTGTATGTAATTCAAATTATACATTTTCATCTTGGTACTTTTAGAATATCTATATTTGGTTTTTTGACTATCAATTTTTATTTATTTTATTTCTAATTTGAAACATTTGCTTTTCCTAATTTTTAAAGGTGGTTTGTTTTTCTTTTTTTTTTTTTATCTATTTTTCTCTGTCACAATTTGACCACCTAATTTTTAAATAATTTGTGTTAAAATTTTGTAAATATAGACCAAAATAATTACTTGGTTTTGAAAATGTGAAAAGTGATTTTAACCCTTTCAAAATCATTCTCAAACACATCCTTAAAATATTGAACAGTATGAAACAGAAATATAGCATGAGGGACTATTTAAACAAATTTATCAAAACTCAAAGACTAAAAGGATATGTTTACAAAACTAAGATACCAAATGACTCTATAATTAAAAGCTTAGGGACCAAAAAGTATTTTTTTTCTATTTTAATTATTATTAGCTAATATATTAATAAAGCAAAATAAATAAATAAGTAGATAATATATATAGTTTTTTCAAATATATATTTGTAGAATTTGACTATGCATACCGCTGAATTATCAATTATCATCCCCTATTAGTATTAGTCAATGAACTTTTAAGTCTCATTACTTTGAAAAAAATAAGTGTTAAAAAAAATTCATTTTTATTTAAATTATTTTGATAAAAATAGTTTAAAATACATTTCAAAATCTATTTTAAGTGGTTGCCAAATACTTCAATTTCTTCCAAAATAACTTATTTTTTAAATTAAAATATTTTAAAAAATATTCTAAACACGCCTTAAATTTAATGATTATCGAACAATTTTCAAAGAAAATCTTAATTGGGAGCAAAATTGATTCGCTAATGAAAAATTAATATTTAATTTACAAAATTATGAGTCTTACACAAATGTTCATCTAAATTTTAAAGTTTAAATTGATAAAATAACAAAAAAAGTGTTTCAAAAAATATATATATATATAAATTATAGTACTACCCATCATTACAATTTCAATTCTAATAAATCTATATATATATTTTGTCTCTCTAAATCGTGATCTGGACAATTGACAATTGTAGAGTTTTAATCGTGATGGAATGGTAATTAAAACTAAAATTAATATTTAAAATAAAAATTGAGGTTCCAAATGCCGCGTTAAAGGTGAAGCAATCGACTCCTTGACTTTGACTTTTAGTTGGATTCCACATATTTATAGCTGGCCTCACTATGCTTATTTGCCACATAAAAACTATGAAATTAAATTAATGTAACCCCTATAAAATCATGCGGGCCCTACTAACCAAATGCTATTTTTTTTTTCTTCTTTAATTATTTGCTTTTTGAAAATGTAAAAAATTTGAGGAATTAATTTCACTCATACGTTTCATATTACTTAATTTTTAGAAAAATCATCTTAAATGACAAAATTGTTGAAAATATTTATAACTAATAACAAAATATATAGTCTATCGCAATATATCGTAGTTTATCGCAGATAGACAGAAAAATTTTGCTATATTTATAAATATTTTGGTTCATTTTACTATGTTTGAAAAGAGCCCTAATTTTTATTAAAAAATTATTTTATCATTGTCATTTTTATTCAATTTGAAAAAGATTAATAAAAGTTGATTTTCAATATAAATTTATATTTATGTTAAATAAATAAAGAAAAACTAATAATTGACTACATGTGTTGCACACATACAATGCATCTTCTTTTATATATTTATAGCGTGTTAGTTTTGACACTATTTAAAATTTGTAAAGTCTTAATTTCGTTTCATTGTCTTAAAACTTTTCAAATGTCTATTTAAATTCAATAATCACTTCAGTAATGGGTATATCTTCTATCAGTTTTGTGATGTATATAATAAACAATCATTTCACCTTTTGATGTTAATGTATATCAATTAATTAAAAATAATTTTGGAGTGAAATTCTAAATTTAAATTTTACAACCATGAAAAATAGTAAAACTTAAGTAATTATAATTATTTTAGTTCTTAAAATTAATTAACACATATAAAAAATAAATAAAAAATGAGTATTTAGTGATACGCTGAAATTGATAGATCAAACTGAGACAAAATTCAAATCTCAGAAGATAGTAATATTTTGAAACCTAGTGGGTTAGAGGAGTACACGAGTTGGTTGGTTTTGGTTATGGAGTTTATCTCTACAACATATATCCAATAACTAAAATCTTACAAAACTCAAATGTTAAATATTAAATATCCATGATATTTATTATAAACTTTAAACAAAACAAACATTCTTAAAAGAAAACATTAAAAACTATTCAATCCAAAACCAATCCAACCAAACAAAAATAAGAAAAGAAATTAACCTAATCCAACTCTCTGATTAAGTTGAAATCAAATTCAAACTTTTTGTTCTTTTGGGTTGGAAAAAGTGGCACAATGTATTTTTACCAATAAAGTTTAAAGATTACATTGATTAATCACGTAAAGGGAGAAATGATAACTACAAAAAAAAGAAGATGAAGAGGAAAATAAAAAAAATAAATAATGATAAAATAAAAGGATAAGAAAAAGGACAAGTAAAGAAAATAATGATAATAATAAAGTGGGTCCCGTTGCCGATGGGCAAAATCCTTAATTACGAAACTAGACATACGACAAGAAAAAAAGAAGGCGAAAAAAAGTATTTGTCTGAATACAAGGAAGCGCTTTGTTTGTAAAATCGCTTTATTGCTCTTTCAGATCCTTCGCTTGGCCTTCTTCCACCGACTCCGCAAAACCCTCTTCTCTGTCGATTCCACCTTCCAGATCCAATTTCCAATTCTCCATTCCCATTCCATTCCTTCTTCATTTTCATCGCTTCTTCCATTCCTCTCGCCGGTGTCTGAGAATCATGATTGAGCGTATTCTCGGACCCACCCGCCTCCGCCGGATCCAGAGGGCCTTCCGCCACAGCGCCGTCACCGTCCTATGTCTCTTCCTCACCGTCGTTGTCCTCCGTGGCACTGTCGGCGCTGGCAAGTTCGGTACTCCCGAGCAGGACTTCAACGAGATCCGTAACCATTTCTCCTCTCGCGGCCGCCGCGTTGAGCCTCGGCGTGTTCTCGAAGAGGCTCAGCCGGAAACTAACACCAAGCCCGCGGACCAGTCCAATAATTATGCTACATTCGATATTTCGAAGATTTTGGTGGATGAAGGTGAGGATGAGAAGCCCGATCCGAGTAAACCCTACAGTCTTGGCCCTAAAATCTCTGATTGGGATCAACAGCGAGCTGAATGGTTGAAGAACAACCCTGATTTCCCTAATTTCATTCGTCCTAATAAGCCTAGAGTTCTTTTGGTTACTGGATCCTCACCAAAGCCTTGTGAGAATCCTGTTGGTGATCATTACCTTCTCAAATCGGTTAAGAACAAGATCGATTACTGTAGGCTTCATGGGATTGAGATTTTTTACAATTTTGCGCTTCTTGATGCTGAAATGGCGGGTTTCTGGGCTAAGCTTCCATTGATTAGGAAGCTTTTGCTGTCCCACCCGGAGATTGAGTTCTTATGGTGGATGGATAGTGATGCTATGTTCACTGATATGGCTTTTGAGGTTCCATGGGAGAGGTATAAGGATCATAACCTTGTGATGCACGGATGGAATGAGATGGTTTATGATCAGAAGAATTGGATTGGGTTGAATACTGGAAGTTTTCTTCTGAGGAATTGCCAGTGGTCCCTGGACATTCTCGACGCTTGGGCGCCGATGGGGCCGAAGGGGAAGGTTAGAGATGAAGCTGGGAAGATCTTGACCAGAGAGCTGAAAGACAGGCCGGTGTTCGAAGCTGACGATCAATCAGCTATGGTCTATTTGCTGGCAACCCAGAGGGATCAATGGGGGGAGAAAGTATACCTTGAGAATGCGTACTATTTGCACGGATATTGGGGCATTTTGGTCGATCGATATGAGGAGATGATCGAGAATCACCATCCCGGACTTGGCGATCACCGGTGGCCTCTCGTCACCCATTTTGTCGGGTGTAAACCGTGTGGGAAGTTCGGAGATTACCCGGTTGAGAGATGCCTGAAACAGATGGACAGAGCATTCAACTTTGGAGATAATCAGATTCTACAAATCTATGGCTTTACACACAAGTCACTGGCTAGCAGGGGAGTGAAGCGAGTTCGGAACGATACGAGCAATCCGTTGGAGGTGAAGGATGAACTTGGGTTGCTTCATCCAGCATTCAAAGCTGTAAAGGTATAATCAAATTCTTGATAGCCATGGAAATGCTTGAATTTACAGGGGTCTGGTTGATGGTTGTTATAAATGCAATATAGAGTTGCGTTTTGGTGGGGTTGAGGCTGTTGCTTTTTCTTTGAAAAGGTGTAATACAGTGTTCAAAATTGTATGGTTTTGGTATTTATTTATCAGTTACCGATAATATTGGAGATTTGTAAACTTGTTTTTTGGGGCTTAAAAAACAAAACTGTGTTATTAATGTCTAAATTTCATTGATTTCTAGAAGGCCTTCTTTCTTAGGTCAACACTTTGTAAGGGAAAATCTGAGAGATTATGAATGATGGTAATGAATGATAGGGAGTTCTTGAACGAGATGTCCATCAATATATTTCATTATCTTCTCAACCACCTATAGTGGTAGCTTTCAGTATTGATTGTTATATTATTGCTTCAAATTTCTGTTTAGGGAGTGGGATTTCTTTTTATTTTTTTATTTTATTTTTTTTACCCATCAATTCATTTATATTGTCAATTTCATCCATATGTGTTTCAATTATTACATATGAATCATACAAAATTTAAATGACAAAAGATTCAAAAATTACTTTAATGAAATGCCCAAATCCAAGCACAAGAATATTCAAACATAGCCACAAAATCAAGTAGATGCAAGACACCAAAATTGGTAAAATAAAAGTTTATAGTATCTAATTGTACAGTAAGAATTCATTGCCAAACATCTTTAATGATGAAACAATAAAAGCCAACTCTGTTTTGTTAATAGCTTTAATCGTGGTAATAATTGCAATTGCCTATAATCTCAATGCTCATCACTCTTGGAGACTAATTGAAGAACTTGTAAGTTAGAAAGCTCAAGCTCTGAATGATAAAAGGGAGAAAATAATGGCACTTTTAAGTTAGTTTATAAATATAATTCCTAGCTTAGAGATTAAAATCCATCTGCATACCTTCCTAAATTATATATTCATGAACTTTGAAATTGAACTAATTAAAATTTTAAATTAATAATTGTATTAATTTAAACTCTTAATTTTTATAACTATTAAATCAATTTAGATAATTTATTAAAATTTCATTTTAAACCATCAATGCATTCAACTAAATCGATTTAGATAATTTATTAAAATTTCATTTTAAACCATTAATGCATCCAACTTTCACACACGTACATAGTACATTTACACGCCATGATTAATCTGAATTAGAAAGAAATACATGAATTAAATGTTACTAATTTTTTCTGTTCTAAATAAAAGAAAAAAACAAGGTTTTACATACTTTCTTAAAATTAAAAAAATAATAATAATAAATAAAATAAAAGATTTTCCATGAAGAAGATTTCATTTTTTTAAAATCAAATTTCAATGATTTTTTTAATTTTCCCACCTTCCTCTATTTTTCTTCTTTAAGAAAATTGTGATAAATTTGTTTTAGGTGATTTTGAGTTGATTTTATGTGAAATCAAGATGAAAATAGCTTACAAGTCACCAAGAGATGTCTAAAATTAACTCACCTTTAAAGTTTACAGTTTATATTAATACAACCTTGGGGTTTAGTTCCCTCACAATTTAAAGGCATAAATTTATTTTTCCACAAAATAATAATAATTTAAACATTAGGTTGGTTAATACTAGTAAAGAAATATTAATACAGGATATATGGCATATAAATTTCAAATGAATTGACACGGTCCAACAAAAAATTGGTTAATTATAATTTATAGACATCAAAACTAAAGAAAAACCTAGCTTTCTAGAATTAAAAGAAAACAAATTATTTCGACGTTCAGATATTAAGATCACAACTTAACAATACCACTAAAAAAGATTTAAGAGTTCTTTAGGAAAAAAAAAAAAAAGGAATAGTTAAAGAGCATTCGTTCATTTCTTCTTACTTCTCTTTCCCTTTGTTCGATTCTTCAAAAATCTGTCAAACTTTCCAGCTCTATGGATGTGGTGCTTTGGCGGTAGTCCATAGCACATCATAAGGGCTAAAGCCAAACTGTATAAATAAAGTCTGAGCCTACTGAAAAAATGCATCATAATTTAATGTCATCAACACAACTTACTGGAAAATAATATATATCATTTCGAAAAAAATGGAAAGCACCCATAGTCTCTTCTCATCTTTAGGCACCTGGGGAACGTACCGGGCGGAAAGAATGGCACTTTTGTCAAAATCGATATATAATCAACCTTCGTCGTCAGGAGTCTCAGCTGACTGTCGCCATAGCTGGTTCTGGGTTGCCAACAATGACATCGAAACACCGCTTGCAGAGAGTTGGATGTTTGGGGAACGATCCAACTCGTAGCGAAAAGTTCCAACATCTTTCACACTTGGAACCTTCAGCACGAGACACACCAACCCAGACTTTGCTGCCTTCAATGAGGCACTCTCCAGAGTATGGTATGTTCTCTATCTGCTCATTCTCAATGGAACGATGAACCTCGACCTGTATACGTCATTTCCGAAAAACATGACTATCAGTTTGTTCTGCTGAGACTGAAGATTGTAAAAACTAGATGGCGATACTAAAAGTTATTCATAATCTTTCAGCAAAAGGAAAATTGGACGGAATAACCACAAAGTCAGAGGCTAGGACAACAGAATATCGATACGCACGTCCTTCAACTGAGGCAAGAGAATAATACATTGAATCATTGCACCTAAAACGCAGAACCAAATAAGCTACAGTTTATACCTTCGGTAAAAGAAAAATATTGTTCTGATACCTGAGATGTAATAAATATTCTTTGCAAACTGTCGGCGTCATGGTTGGATTCACACATTTCACACAATTTAGAAGCCAGACCATCTCCTGGGGTATATAGATGGACTTTAGCCTCTAAGCTTGAACCAATCAGCTTTCCGGTTCGAGCAGCCTCCAGGACTTTATTCACCTCGGTTCTTAGCTGATCAAAGTGCTAAATGGTTAGCAACCTCCAAATCTGAGGTTCTACAGATTAGTTTAGTTCATATTCGTAAACATACAGTCTCCGTGAACCTTGCTTATAAATTTGTTATCAAACCTTCTGTAAATGTAACAAAATTAAATACCTCAAGAATATTGGCCCAGAATTCAATTTCTTCTATGGGAAGAGAAAGTCTAGTCTTATTTAAGCTTGGCCACCTTGATTCGAAGACAAATTTGGCAGTAGAACCATCATCGTTTGTATGTTGGAAGGATAGATTCTGCCACACATCCTCAGCCAAATGAGGCAATATTGGAGCAATTATTCTTGCTATGGAAACGACATGCGCTGCTAGAACTGTCTGACAACTTCTCCTAGTAAAATTCGTGGATCCCCTGAAATTGTCAACAAAATGAGCATTTTGCTTCAAAAAAAAGAACCCTTTGCATATGTACTTGATAGGATAAAAGGGGCACTTGTAATTAACTTATAGGGACGGTATGCAGCAGCTACACTAAAATTTGATGGAGGACTATTTCTGCAAACAAAAGTGCCATGACGCTCTAACTTCAATTGGTTTCCAATAAGATGACTCCACAAGGAAAGCGTCAACAGATAAAAAGTTTTAATAATCAACTGGAAAGTAGAGAGAGATGGAAATTATCATTGTTTGGCCTAGTGTCTCAATAAATGGCTAAGAGGCCATGGGTTCAATCTATGATAACCACCTACTTAGAATTTAATATCTTATGAGTTTTCTTGACACCGCTCGAAATACTTCGGGGCACATCAATGAAGAGGAGCTGGCGCCGACAGTTCGATGCCCGAGCATCGAGCCTGCCAACCCAAACTACCGAATCACCACTCACGCGCCGTATGCATGTGAGCCCGGGCAACGCTCGACTCCCCGCGCCCTTGCTTGCAATGAAGCCAGGGTGCAGAGTCTAAACGTTGTAGGGTCAGGCGGGTTGTCCCAGAAAAAAAAAGTAGAGAGAGACGGCTCTTAAGGTACGAGGAAACTTACCCAACATATAATCGATCTTTAGCAACATCGAAGTAGAAATTTGATAGATCGACAATTACAAACCGTTGTATGATCTGAAAATGTGGAAAGTCCCATGGTCAAATTTCCACAAAATATACAAATTACCCAGACTTCGACCTTATAGTTCTAGAAAGCAAAATAGATTTCAGAAGACTACAAAACTTCTACACCATTTAATAATGAAGCAATAATTCATAATTAAACCTTTTTTTTCCAGATATTACGTTGGGTGGCCTTCCCTACATATGAGTCCTCACAGAATCATGTCGATAATGCCATTATTGTCATTGATAGGCTGGAAGATGCCTCAAATATAGATCAAGCCTTTAGGAAGCAGAGGCTGAATCAGAGCATCCATTCGATGATACTTTTCCAGGATATCCGTAAGAATCATTAAATGTAATCCCAAACAAGGGAATCAGAATTCAATTTCTTCACAAAGTTACAGCAGCTAGAAGGAGGTAGAGCTTTAGGAATCGATTGGTTTTTAAAGTTAATATGATCTGGTAATACTGTCGGTTTATTCCTGAACATGGCCATTTGAGTTATTCTCACAACCCTTGCCACCAATTTATCGCTGATAATAATTAGAAGTCAATGAATAAAATAATGAGGACACATCAGGAGGACTAAAAAAAAAACAAGCCACCTGAAAGATCTTATAGAACTGATAGCTTTCATAGCTTTCTCTGATGTTGTTAATGACATTTTCAAGCTGAAATAATGCATGCTTGTCAATCCTTGGAAGATCCTGATATTGTACAGCATTTTCCTCCTGTCAATAGAAACGTAATTATTACTATGTTGATACACGAAGAGAAAGGAGAAGAAAGTGTTGCTAATCTAAATGATGCTTCCAGGAAAGAGAGGAAAAAAAAAAACAAAAGAATGGACCATAAGTCCTGTCTCTCCTACAAGGCATAATAAGCTTACGTATACATAAATGATTAGAATCAACTCACTGTCCAATCATGCAGATTTCCTAGAAGGAACCTTAACGTTCCTCGCAGTTTCCTATATATATCTGACATTTGACGGAGAACTTGAGAACCGATCATCACATCACCAGTGTAGTCCACACTAGAAACCCAAAGGCGCAGGACATCTGCTCCGTAGCCAGGGGCTTCCTGCAGATACAGAGAATAACAAGGTATCCAAAGAATTTAGTCTAGCCACTTTTAGTGAGGAACCAGATATGACAGTACAACATTTTGAACCTTTTGATTCTTTCCTCCTTCAATCACAGCCTTAGGGTCAACTACATTACCCAAAGATTTGCTCATTTTCAGACCTTTCTCATCCAAAACAAATCCGTGAGTAATGACACTGGAATATGGAGCCTTCCCTGTTCCAAAGAAAGTCCAAAATTTTGTACATCGGATTAACTCCAAAACAGATTTTTGTTATGCATGAATGTCGAAAGAAATAGAATTTTGTTATATAACAGCAATTGACCGGCCAACTTGAAAAGACTACAGCATCGCATAGAGATATTCTCCCAGATGGTTGATCAAATCAAAATATCTATAACCTCAAATATACAAGTGTAGTTATCTAAAACATGATCATTAATTTCAGGATTGACCTGGATTTAGACAAGAATGGAAGGTAGGGGTACAGAAAAATGTCATGTTCATTAGATAGGAATCGCATAATCAGCCTTGGTCACGCTTCCCTCCATGAGGATAAGTTATATCACTGAAGGATACAGTATGTAGAAAGAGCAGGGGGGAATGAGTTACGTCTGCATACCCTATTTCTTAATTTTTCAGAGAAGAAATTTATAAATTACTTCTAAAAAAGAGTACAGCGAAGCATAACTTGGCAGAAAAAGAAAGTTCATAATTCACACAAGACCTTTTGTGGCAATGCTTGTCAACAGAGAACTTTGGAACCACCCACGATGCTGATCTGTACCTTCAAGGTACAAATCAGCAGGAAAACTAAATCCATCTCGTGTGCCTAATACTGCTGCCCAAGAGGAGCCTGAAATAAGGAGTAAAAATTTACAATAGCGTCCAATAACAAATTGATAGCACCTGTATGACTTTTGAATAGAAAGATCTAACTAATGACTGATGGAGATCTTTTCTTGAGTGGCATAAAAATATGCCAGTGACTTGCGTCAACGAATTTGTTGCAAGTTAAGCAGAAAATTTTTCACAAGTAACATTCCTGTTCACCTTATTTGTTCTTAGAGGCTGTTTGGCCTTTCATTTTAAAGAATTATTTTAAAATAATTAAGTGGACCTAAGAATCCAAATCCAAGAAAGAAAAAGTACATTGAGATAAAAATGATAGTTGACACTACTGCAAAACATGTTAGAAACATTTAAATTTGATAATTTCATTAATGGAACACAATTATACCTGAATCAAACCATACATCCATTGTATCAGTACCCTTTTCATATTCAGATGCAATGTCTTGATATTTATCAGGAAGAAGATCGTCTACTGTCATATACCACCAAGCATCACTACCCTTTTTGGCTATTATTGCTGCCAAACAAATAATAAGGTATAAAACTTCATGAAACTATGTATTCAAGGATGTAGCAATTCTCAATTATGTCTTGGTAGATACAGTAAGTGAACTAGCAGTTCAGCATAAAACACTAAAATTTATGATGGGCAATGGGCATTATAGTATAAGCTGTTAGAAGTAAAAACATAGTTTAAGAAAGGAAATTGAGTCATAATAAGTCCTTATAAATCTTACACTTAATGTGGTTTATAGTGTCATTATTCATGAGAGGTTCTTTTGTTTCCACATGATAAAAGACTGGTATTGGGACACCCCATGTCCTTTGCCGAGATATGCACCAATCTGAGCGGCTTGAGGTCATTGCAGAGATTCTATTTTCAGCCTGAACAGCAGCCCATTGTCACAAGGCATCAGTAATCAGACAGCTTAAAAAGCAGTATGGCTTTGCCTTTCATTGATGGTTGATTATTGGATAGGGGACCAGTTAAATGTGCATTGAGTTGGGAAGAAACAGAAAGCATACAAAAAAGAACTTCCTATTCAAAAGTACGGCAGACATTAATATATCAACCATCAAATGTTAGATTTCATAATAACTAAATTCAAACTGAAGCTACATTCTTCTCTCTCTAAAGAGATGTAAATATTTGAATCAAGCACCAGGAGTGTACAATAGTGCAATTCAAACATCAATACCTGAGGAGGTATCCACTTTACTTCACCAATAGCATCCATAGCAGACTGGCGAAATCCCTCCACTGATGCAAACCATTGCTCAGTTGCCCTAAAAATTGTTGGTTTCTTTGTTCGCCAATCATATGGATATTTATGTTCTGTATAAAGAGATGACACGTTGAAACCAAATAGTTATAAAGAACCCTGATAGGATTAGAATTATCATCTTTTCTCCTTTTTGTAGGAAGAGTGCCTTACCATACGATTCTTCCAAAATAAGTGAGAACTGATCATCCAAATATTTGACAACAGCAGTATTGCCATCCCCAAGGACATCAAGCCCGCTGAATTGGCCAGCTTCTTCAGTGAACTTCCCATCATCATCTACAGGAGATATTATGGGGAGTCCATACTTCAAACCAGTCGCATAATCCTCCTGACCATGTCCAGGAGCCGTATGGACCAACCCAGTTCCTGTCTCAGTTGTAATGTAATCTCCTCCAATAACAACTTGGCACTCCCTCTCATCAATTGGGTGGATGTATCTGAAGAAAACAATAGATTTGATGCTTAGTTTACACCTTCACATCAACTGACTAAGTTTGATTGTTAAGAGAGAGGATTCATAAAACAACAGACAACAATTTACCACATTTCTAGATTTCTTCTATTTGAATTCGAACCTACAAGCTTTTAAGGAAGAAAAATCACTTGATAAGAAGGAAACTCTCACTTTCACTGTTGCTTCTCATTATCTAGAGAGAGAAATAAAACCTGCAGTTTTCAAGTTCTGAACCCAACAATTTCTTCTTGACAACAAGCTTCACACCCCATTTTGCTTCCAAAGTTGGCACCAGATCTGATGCTACTACAAGGCAAAGCCTTTTCTCCTCCTTCAGAATATTCCCAGGCTTTTTCTTTTTATTTCCAGCCAAAAAAGAGACATCTTCAGATGGTGCCAGCAATTCAACTATGGCATAGTGAAGCTTGGCATTGACAGCAACAGCTAACCACAAAACAGTGAGAGAAAAAGTTAGAATGCATATAAACGTAAAGATAGGCTGCTCAAGTCCTAGAAGAGAATGACTTTTAGCTTAAAAAAATCATTGTTGAAGGCCATGTAAGAGTCCAAATGGAGTATGATCAGGTGCACACAACCTGGCTCAGACACTTAAAAGATATTAAAAAAAAAAAAAAAACAAAAACAAAAACATGTAAGAGTCGAACATATGACTTGCAGCCTTGGACTTGGAGGGCTTTATAAACATGAAAAAATACTTCCTTTTTTTTGGGGGCTTGAGATTAGGACAACAAGAAGATTATTTTAGAGTTTATTTCTTAAATGGATTAGAAATCTTTATTGTTAACTTCTTTACTTGTTGGTAGACCAACTGTTCCCCTGTCTATTTCAATAAACCTTTCTCCATTTTCTAAATGGATTGTATTTATCATCAGAAAAAAATAATAATAATATATCTCCAAAACATACGGAAATGAGTCTACTACCGCGTTGCTCCCACTGTAACACAAACAAAAACTAACCAGCATTGGCTGGAATAGTCCAGGGAGTTGTAGTCCATATGGCCAAGCACAAGTCTGGGAGAAATTCTTGTAACACACCACCTGAAGATGGACCTTCCTTAACCAATCTAAAGATAGCATATATGCTTCTTGAAGTATGCCCCTCAGGGTACTGAATGCAATCATCAAACAGGTAGGATAGAAGAAAAAAGAAGATATTGTCAAATTTGAGCAAATGATAGAAGCAGCATGAAATATATATTAGAGTACAAACTTTACCATGGAAAATGATTATCCTAATAATTTAATGTTCTAAAACCAATAGGTTTCTTAGACAAAATCATGTTTAATTTCTAAACCCTAAAAAGAATAATAATAATAAATAATAAATAGAGAGAGAGAGAGAGAGAGAGAGATAGAGAGAGAGAGAGAGAGAGAGGCTCCTATACACAAGAGAATAGAATAGGTGAAGGGGGAAAGGAAAAGATCAACGAGACAGTAAAATCAATAGCTACGTTCCACAACTGAAGTTTATCTCATTTGTTTATGTTCTCAGGCTTCAACACTTGATTTACCTCCAATTCAGCCTCAGCAAGAGCAGTTCGTGATGAGGGACTCCAGTGAACTGGCTTTCTCCCTCTAAAGATATATCCTTGAATGGCCATTTGACCAAACACCTCAATCTAACATACAAAAGACACAAACACAAAACTATTGAATTCAATTTTGCAACAAACTGCTTAAGGGAACCACATAGAAAGTTGAACACTAGAATGCAACCAATAGTTACCTGGGCAGCTTCATATTCCGGACTGAGAGTTAGATATGGATTGTTCCAATCTGCCCATACTCCATACCGCTGCAAAAATTGAACAGCATACTTGGAGAAGTTTAAAACAAGAGAGTTATGACATTTTCTATGAAGACTAACTCCCAAGACATGCTAAAGCCAGTACTCAGAAAACATCAAAGATGAACTTTCTTGAAAAGGTATAATGTTGACATGAACTAAAACTATAAAATACAGATTAATCACTTAAACATGACACAAGTAATAATTAGCATTGAAATAATAAAATTGAGGTGATGAGGAAATTGCCTTAAATGATGCCATCTGAGCTTTCACTGTAGCTTTAGCAAACTTGGCAGCCTTATCTCTCAACTTAATTGGGGTAAGATCTTTCCTGGCTTCTTTATCCAACGACTGCAGAACTGAATAACTCAAGATTACAGTTAAGTTTCTTTACCCTTGTACCTAAAGACCTCAGACGTTGCTCCCTCAGCAAAAAATTATCATGAAGGCTAACTATTGCAAAAGATACTTGCCTTTTAACTCAATTGGTAGGCCATGGCAGTCCCAACCAGGCACAAAACGAACTTTATAGTTTTGAAGAAGCTATTGAGAAAAGAAAATAAAAGGAAAAAAGAAATACTAGTTAGAAACTTTTTAAATGGAAAGCAAGGAGTTTGTTCTTCCAAAAACTAAGTAGTTGTTACAGGGGTCAGGAATCGCGTAGTTAAATTAAATGCAAAAATTCTGGCTGTATATAAACTTCAAGTCAACAATACCCACAACTGAATCTCAACTGAATTTCAGTAAGAAGTGTTGAAGATATTTATCAGGAATACAGACAAAGAATATTAACATATTCCAGCTTTTTTTCCTGCCATGTTGTCTGATTTAATGAAGCATAGCTAAGAATAATAATCTAACCTTGTAACGGTTAATTATATCCTTCAAAATCTTGTTCAAAGCATGACCCATGTGAAGATCTCCATTGGCATATGGGGGACCATCGTGAAGAATGAAGTTTTCCTGGGACCATATATCAGCAAATAAGTTCTTGCAAACGGGACAGAAAGAAGGAAAGATATCCCAAGAAGACTATGAAACATACTCCAGTATTTCTTTCAACAACTCGATTGAACACTTGATGTTCATCCCATATCTTCTGAATTTCAGGCTCCCTAACCAAAGAATTTGCTCTCATGCCAAATGTAGTCTTTGGCAGATCAACAGTATGCTTGTATTTTCCATCTCCTTCATTTGTCTCTAAACAAACCCAAGCAATCCAAGCAATCAAACTTTATTTAAAAAAACACAAAAACTCATTCAAGAAACCGTGTAATTCATTAAAATCACAAGCTTAGGTTTGAAGGGAAATGTACTACATAATTGTCGAGGCTATGCACCTTTAGATGCTTTCTTTGCTGCCATAACTGGCCCTCTAGACCTTCTCTTTGAGGAAGGTAGGTATTCATCATTTAAATAAGTAGAGTAACGTGTGACGCTCAAGAAAGTAAATACTTTTGCCGAAGAGCTTCCTCTAAAACAAAATGAAGAAATATAACTTCTCCTAAGTGTTGAAGAAATTCTTTGTGATAATACCTGGAAATACGAAACATGAGTACATTGACATAAAGCACCAGCAATTCACATTCAAGAAAAACGGTCACAGATGAGTTGATCAATGAGGGTAAACACCATTTTCCATAACTGAACAGCTTAAGTTACACACAGCTTAAGTACCTCTTCAAAGAAATTTTGATTTTAATTTTTTTTCTTTCCGACCAAAAAGCTTAAGTTACACACCCCCCAAGGTTCTTTCACAAGATTGTAGTAAGCAATTAACGAGACAGAAACAAGTCTGCAGAATCAAATGTCATTAGCATATCAAAATTGAAACGTAATCAACATTGAAACGTGATATTATAAGGTAACCCAATAAAAGGAGCAATAGTTCAAACACAAAAACACGCATTCCGAACAATTTCCAATACAAACACACTGAACAAACACAAGCAATTTAACCACTACACTCTCCGAACTCAACAAGAGGGATATGAAGTGCTGAAATAACTCCATTAGAGCTTCTTTCATCAAAAAAAAAAAAAAAAAACGAGAAACAACACAAAGGGATAGAAACAAAAAGGGAATCGTTGTTGAATTTTCGAAGTAGAATGCTTGGTAATTCAAACAGAGAGATGAAGAGGGGAAGAGAGATATTGTACTGTATAAGAAGAGGTTTGAATAAAAGATTTGGTGGCTTCTTTGCACTTCAATGCGGAAGAGCCAGCGGCAAAGGACGCATACAGCGGCATATTGGCCTCCATTCATTTGCAGAGCGTCTTCATCCTCGGAGCGATAGGAAGTATGAGAGAGGAAACTAATATTGGGCTTTTGTAAATATGACGCGTTATTGTTCCTTTGGAAACTTAATCTTCAATATTTTGAAAAGTAACGCAGGACAACATTAAATGACGTTATTATTATTATTTGGGAAAAATCTCATTTTACACCCCTAAGCTTTGGGGTTGTATCAATTTAAACCCTAAACTAATAGTTATATTAGTTAAAACCTCATATCTTTATAAGTATATCAATTTATACTCTCCTTTAAATTTAGGTCACATCTAATCATGGGAACGCAATAATTCATTGATAATAAAAAATGTGGGTTCACCTGGTTATATTAGTTAAAACTTCATATCTTTATAAGTATATCAATTTATACTCTCCTTTAAATTTAGGTCACATCTAATCATGGGAACGCAATAATTCATTGATAATAAAAAATGTGGGTTCACCTGATTGTATTCTCCATTTATACAAACATTTGAAGCCCAACTTCAAGTATGTAAAAACGTAAAACCTTTATAAAAGTTATCTTTGAAAATTGTGTACTCATCCAATCCTTAAATATATGTAGCCCTTTCAAATATCGGATTAACAAAATGAACAATTAGAATGGATACATAGAGAGTTTTCAAAAGAAATATTGATTTAAAGTCTAAATTGACTCGCTTATGAAAGTTTAGTTGATAAAATTATAATTCCCACAAGATATTTATACAAATGAACGTAATAGATTGTGTAAATTGATATATAATACTTAGGTGCATTTGAGTTGATGCTAGGGTGTCCAATCAGTCTGACTGTCACGTGGTAATTAAAAAAAAAAAATTTCCTTTTGTGATAAAATGGCATATAAATGGGTGATTTGAGCCCTAAATGGGTGATAAAAGGGCATATGAAAAATGTCACCTTGACAGCTCTAAGGTATCCAAGTATTTTTTTTTTTTTTTTCGTTCTTTAGATTTTGCTCTAGACTCTTCTGCTTTGACTTTTTTTCTCTATTTGTTCAGAATTCTCTTTCTTTTTTCTTTTCGAATTAATTTTATTGTATACACATAAATTTATAATTTTAGCCCTAAGGTTTAGAAAGGCGCATTGTATATAGACCCTATACCCCTACTGGCCCTCGCTAATTAATATTATCTATGTTCCTCTTTATTAATAAAATTGTGCTCTTCTTCTACCACATAGCTAACACATCTTTCTGTTGTTTTTTATTATTTACGTTTTCTCGCTTTCTATATTTATCAATTTTTTTTCGATAGCTTTATTCGTAGATTTCGTAACACCTTGTTTTGAAATATCAGGTAGGTCCGTCAATCAAAATGATGAGGAAATGCTAGCACCAAATGTGAGTGATGAGGAAATGCTAGCACCAAATGTGAGTTTGGAGATGAATACCGGCTGCATATTGTTCGCATGGTTTCCCAAATACATTCTATTCTTAGTTGTCAGAATGAATCTTACCCTCCAAGGTTATAATTAGATGATGGTGATTATAAAAGTGAGTTCAACAAAGTTAACAAAGGGCCACAAGAGTTCTACAACTACATCAAAAACTGAATTTCAAACATTTGGTGAAATTTGATCCTCTCACATAAATATTTGCACCATTTTAACCATCTATTTTGACAGTTACTCAACCATCATCACAGTAACAATATACCTTGAAAATATCTCATTTTCTACTCAAGTAAATGTGGAACAACAACTTGTTTTATTGTCTTCAATCTCTCCTCCACACCAACAAAGGTGAACGGAAAGAAGAGAACAAGAAAAGCTGTCTACAGAACTAATTTCTATGGAAGCAGTAGCAGTAGTAGTTGTAGTAAGAACCCATCATGTAAAAAAAAAAGTAGAAGCTTTCACAGAACACACACAAATTTCCAAAACTAACAAAGATCTTAAAATCCTAAAGCTCTGCCAAGTCCAGCAGCACTACCTTCTACCGCTATCTCTACATTTATATCCAACCTCACCACTGCTATTGAGAGGAGGTGACAACTTTGAGCAGGGACTGAGCATGAATTGGGGACAAATTAGCTTGGCAAAAGCTCTGCCAAGCCTCTTGTTTCTCTTCCTCATTCTCTGTGAATGCTTTGAACATTCCCATCACAATACTCCTAGCAGCTTCCCTTGCCTCAGGTAGCCTATCGTTTAACAAATCTGAAGCCATTTGAAGCAATGGAACAATCCCACATTGCTTCATTTCTTCCAGACCCTGAAGAAGAAAAATTAGCCGTAACCCATGTTAGAATCCAGCAGTCCAGTCCAGTTTATTAACAAAATTGACAAGGATTAGAGATGGAAAAAGGGATGATTTGTTATCAATTTTTACCATCTTAGAGACACAATTAGAGATTGGACTGGCGGCTTTGGCTCTGACTCTAAGGTTAGAATGGGAAACATATGGACGCAGTTTCTGTAACAGAGGCAGAGGAGTCATGGATTGCACTAGAGCTTTCAAAGCCTTGTCTGCTTCTTCACACACAAATTTCTTGTCTTGAGAAGCTTTGAGTAGTAATTGGAGCAGCTGAGGAACCAACCAAAATCACAAAATTAGTTCATCAACTAACGTTTCCGTTTAATTTCCCATCGGGGTTTGCAGGAAAAATTATTGAACTTCCTATTCAGAATAATGATCACAAAATAAAAGGATTGAGGAAATTAATTGGCAAGCTCTCACCAATTGATCAAATGGATTGCTAGTGGATGCATCCAGTAACCGATCACCAAACGCGTTGAAGATGTCAGCCGAAGCCATGATCGAGGTTTTGATTAGGGCACTTCTAGGGTTTTTCATCGACTTCATCAACACCACCATAACTTTCTCTCTGTAATGAAATCAGAAGAAAATCAACGGCCAGAATTTCAGAAACCCTAAAACGGAGAAGATTCTACTCACAATGATGGGAGCAAAAGGTCCGAATGAAAAATCGCGAGACGCCTAGCATTATTGAGCGACTCACAGACCTTCACCCAATCCTTCGAATCTAACCCTTCAATGAAATTCTAACACAGCAATAAGAAACAAAAAAAATGAAGATCAGATCTGCAAACAAGAAAGAAACGGAGAAAGAAGTGTAAAATAACGAGTACATTAGAATCAGGGTCCGTCAAGGGCTTAAGATTTTCAGAAGAAACATAATCAATGCTGGCATCTGCAGAAGGAGGAAGCGGAGCCTGATTCTCATCGTTTCGCTTCTGGATTGGAACCGCTACTTTGGCTTGTTTCTTCGGCCTTTCTGGTGTAACCGGGAGAGCATTGTCAATGGGTCTGAGAGCCATGGCCATAGTGAAAGTGAGAAGAAGATTTGCAGAGACAGATGAAGAGGTTGGGATTGAAATTGAAGAGGAGAGGGAAATGAACTTTAAAGAAAGTGGAAATTTGAGACGCTCTTGGTTTGTTGCCTTTTTTTAGGTTTTAGAAATTTGAAATTTGAATGTCGCCGTTGGAAGAGACGTTGGATTTTGGGATGTTCTTTCTATAACGGCTCGCTGGTTGAATTTGGAGTAATTAGGCGTTAAGAAACCAGCATTGGCTTGAAAAAAAATAAACAAATTGGAAGTGAAATAAATATATATAATAATTTTACTTTTGAGTTAAAACAGAGATTCGAATCTTTAACTGGTTGGTTAAAGTTATTATTTAGTTAGAAAAAAAACAATACTAGAATTTATATATATATATATTTTTTAAGAGAACGAGACTGAGAAAATGCATCGATCATTTTCAGGACAACAATAGTAAATTTGTAATTCTTGAAAGGTCTAACATGCAAAAGAGAGGAAAATTTTGGGTACCGATGTGGTATTTACCTAGTTCTTATGATGAGAATGAGCACTTCTTTTGGGTCATGGATATTTATAAGAAAATTTGACTTACAACATCCAAATAAGGGTTTTGAAGTCAAATTAGGCTAATTCTTGAGCCAAATGGGTTAGTGCACATTTAATCGAAAAATTTTCTAGCACTATTACAGTACCTACTACTCCCATTTCATTATTTGATATGTCAACATAATTTTCTCGTATTTAGCATGTCTCGTACATTATTTGACACATCATCAAATAATTTATTAATTTATTTTAGGGACTCCACATTATTCTTTTAAATACTACTTTTTGTAGCAAACAATGAATGAAGGTATTTTCATATTACCGTACTACTAGAAAGTTTCTTGAATTTAGCATGTCTTATTTATCAAATGGGGAGACTTGACCTCAACTTGACTAAGGTTGAGTAGATCAATTTGGGCCTTTGAACGAACTTTGCTCATCCCCCATTCACTAGAAAAGGAGACTCATTGCTGAACATGACAGTTGAGGCCTTTGATCCAAACTCTTTTTTTACTCTAGTTTCGTCCTTTTCCTAACTGATGGTATGCTTAAATTCAATTATGCTCTTTAGTCCAAATCTATTCATCGCAAAATGTGTTTTAAAATAATTATTTAAAAATCAATTTGGAGCGTGCTCAAACCTAATTTTTGTACCAAATTTGATTCTTACAAAAGTTAATAAGCCTCTAGACTTTTTTCATTATATATATATATATATATATATATATATATGTTGGAATACAAATTTTGCCCTAAACTTTGAAGTCTGGTATATTTGATTCTTAAACTTTCAAAAGTGTTTAATAAATCTTCGAAGTTTCAATTTTGTGTCTCATAGATTATTGAAATTTAAAGATGTCTACTAGTATCGAAACTTTTATATTTGTGTCTAATTGATCTTTAACATATTCAAAAGTTAATTGATCTATTAGATTTTATATATGTCTAATGAAATCTAAGCTTTTATTTTGTATCTAGTAGATTCGTGAATCTTTTCTAGAAGATGGAATAGGACCAAAGATCTATTAAACTCAAAATTGAAAATTTAAGAATCCATTAGGCACAAAATTGATAGTTTAAGAACTTCATAGACACTTTTTAAAATTCAATAGCAAACGAAAATTGAGAGTTCAAATATCTATTAGACAATTTAGAAAGTTTATGAACTAAATTTGTAATTTAATATTTTTAACATTAAGAAATGAACAAACACAAATTCGGTAATCCATTTTTCTCAACCAAATAAAAAACATTCTCTTCCTTATGAGAAGAAAATTGGTTTTATTTAATTGAGTTGAATTTCAGTTTGAAAACAAGTATTAATCGTACTGTTTATTAAACTATAAAATTAGAATAAAAAAGATGTCTGTCCATTTATTGAATTCTTTCAGTTTGGTTCAATTTCAACCTAATTTCGATCCGTTCAATTGAGCAAACGAATCGGTTTTTTTAAGAAATCAAATCGGCAATGTTTTCATTTACTCTAAATCAAGAGGTCGAATCAGTTTTTTAACTTGTTTCAATAATAATATTTCCTTTATAAATGCAATCTTATTTTGTATGATACTAATAATAATTAAGTATGAAATGAGATCTTCTAATATGCATCCATTAAATCAGAAAAAAGAGATAGAAAAACCTCATAAAATAAGTCCAGGATATTAGCAAAATCTTTTTTTTTTTTTTTGGATAAGAAAGGAATAGCAAAACTTGAATAACTCACTGTATGGAATTGAATGCGTAACATATTAACATGTGAAAAAAAAAAAAAAAAAA
>QLSR01000057.1:1152839-1213106 GCA_031780015.1 Citrullus colocynthis
GAAAAAAAAAAAAAAAAAAAAAAAGGATGAATTTATCAAGAAAATGGTAGCTTTGGCACAGGTTAGCTTTAAGTTGAGAATCAAAATCATGAGCCCGGAGATAGTTTACCAGTGGCAGCTTGAAGTCCAGGACAAACCGACCCGACGGTTAATGAAACCAAAGTGAAACCTCAGCCGAAGATATGGCATCCTGGAAATCCATGAATGAAGATTTGCACCTTGTCTTCAGAGCACATAAAAGCTCTTTGTTCTTGACTTGCCAGGGGAATTACATAAGAACAAGCATAACCAAAGTGGTCTTGAAAAGTGCTCTTGCTCTGGACGCTTTAGATGGGTTAAGAAAAGGTCACAGACTCACAGATTCTACACAATTTCGAAATCGACCAGCAAAAGGTAAGTACTGAATTGTTTTCTACATGGTCAGGTTAGTAATGTTACCTGTATCTGCATACTTCACTTAGTATAACTTCAACAACTAACTCATAGCCCTCGAGGTTATTTTCGTTCATGCTTCAAGTATTTCCTGTTACCTACAAGGCAATCACTGCTTTTGATTAAAACAGCTCTCTCTAGTTACTCTTGTCGATACAGTGCTATGTCCAGGATCTCGCAGCATGCTGAGCCTTTGCAGTTTCTCTTAATACAGCACCCACGATCGCAGCTTGCTCAATGCATTCAGCCTTATGCAGTGAATCTAACAGAACAACACAAGTTTTCGTGTGAATACTACAACCTTTCGATCGAGTTTCCTCAAAAAGTCTATAAGCATCCAATGCCCTGTTTGCATTACTTAGCCCTTCTATAATAGCATTGTAAATAGCAGAATCAGGCACCCCACCCTTCGCCTTAAACTTCTCAAAAAGAGCGTTCGCTTCCGTGATGTTTCCAGCCTTAGTGAGTCCTGAGATCATGGTGCTGTAGGTGAATACATTAGGCTTTAAGCCTTGCTTCTGCATCTCTTGCCAGAACACAAATGCCTTATTGAACTTTCTAATCTTACAAAGACCATGAATTAGAATGCTATAAGTTATATAATTAGGAGTACATTTCAGGTCTTTCATAGACTGAAAGCAAACAAGGGCTTCGCTTATTTCCTCTGCTTTCACTAATGCATCAAGCAAGCAATTCCATGTGTACACATTAGGTGGCAAACCTTTTTGCATCATCTCTTCCATGATCAAATATGCTTCATCGATTCTACCCACCTTCCCAAATCCATCGATTAGACTGCTATATATAACAACATTTAGTTCTACTCCTTTCGACTTTGCTTCTTCAAAGAGCATATATGCTTCATCAAGTCGGTCAATCTTTGCAAGCCCATCAATAACAGAACCGTAAGTAACAACAGTCGGTTCATGACCCTTCGTCTTCATCTCCTCTAGCAATTGGTAAGCTTTATTTACCTTGCCGGATTTGCAGAATCCGTCGATAACAGTGTTATATGCACGAGTATCCAGAACACAACCTTGTTCCTTCATTGTGTAGAACAACTCATAAGATTCATGCGCAAAACCTGCTTTCACCAAGCCATGAATTAGAATTGTATAGCTCCTCACATCTGGAATAAATCCTAGGGCCTTAATCTCCTGAAACAAAGCCCTGCCCTTCTCAGTTTCTCCAGCTTTAAAAACGCAATCCATGTAGGTATTAAGAAGCAGCAAGTCAGGAGAACAACCGAGGCGTATCATTTCGTTATATATCTTATGGCCATCCTCCTTCCTTCCACATTTGAAAAAGTTCCTGATGAGAGATGTATACACAACAGCATTTGGGATCTGGTTAGAATCCAACATCTTTTCATATAGCCTGTACGCATCATCTACCTTCCCGTGCTTACCCAATCCTTCTATAAGAGAACAATATGTTACTGCATCAGGTGTGCAAGTTTTATGATCCAATCCTTCAAAAATAGAACAAGCATCATCAAGTCTTTGGGCTTTACACAATCTGTCAACCATTATGTTTACTGTAATTACATTAGGGAACAACCCAGCATCTTTCATGGCATCCCGAACAACCAATGCTGTCTCGAGTTTTCCAGCCTTACAAAGCATGTCAATCATAATATTATATGTTGAAAGATTGGGAATGGCATCTTTTTTCATCTCTTCGAAAATTTTTAATGCCTCATCTACCTGCCCCTTCCTCCCAAGACAAGTAAGAATGCAATTATACGCGACAACACTTGGAATGCATCCCTTTCTTCTCTGTCTATCAAGTAGACTGTATGCATCATCAAACTTTCCAGCCATGCCATAACCCATGATCATAGTATTGTATGCATATGCACAAGGAACTTGCTTGTTTTGATCCATATGTTCAAATAGCTCAACTGCTTCATCCAGCCTGTCAGCTTTACAGAGAACTCCTATCATGCTAGTATAAGTTACATCATCAAGAACCAAACCATTAGCTTTCATTTCATGAAAAAATTTCCAAGCCATATCCACCTTCCCAGCCTTCCCAAAGCAGTCTATACAGACATTATAAAGAACAACATCTGGTTCTAAAGAATTGCTCTTCATCTCATCCAAAAGCGAAAGTGCAGCGTCAACTCGACCCTCTCTAGCAAATACACGAATGAGAGTTGTGAATAAATGAACATTAACTTCATAGCCAAGCTCCTGCATTTCCTGAAATAAGGTGAGCAAGCAATCAGAATCACGAGATGCAGATGATAGTGCACCAATCAAAGTTGTGTATGCTGAAAAGGCTGGGCGGAATTTGAACTTTCTCATAGTTTGCATAAATGTAAAAGCTTCTCTTAGCTTGTGTGACTTGACAAGGCTTAGTACAATTTCAATACATGTGTTATTTGATGGGCCAAAACCTGCAATGCTCATTTCTTCCAATATTTGTTCCAAGCAATCAAACTTTTTAGTTCTAGCCATAACCATGAGAAGTGAATTGTATGCTTCAGGGCAATGTGCTTGGTCTGTTACTCTCTCAGCCCATCGAAAGTAATTTACTGCATTGTTTACATCCTTCAGCCTTCTTAAGACTCCAATTACCAATTCTGGATTTGGTTTTACATCAAGCTCTGCTAAATTGTTCTCAACCGAATATCCCCAAGGACCAGACTCCAAAATTTGGCACACACCCTCTACAACTTGTCTCTTGTCCTCATTCTTTGTTGAAGGCACCGGATGACCCCCACCCAAAACAGGGGCCCCATTTCCATTTGTTGTTTGAGAAGAATCCCCAATGCACGAGGAAAAAAAATTAAGAGAAAATTTAATAGGGTTTCTGTACTTCAAAACAAGACAATTGATTTGTCCTGCACCTGAAATAAACATAGTCAGTAATCAATAATATGAATGAAATAAAGTCCTTTCATTCAAAGAAATGAATTACAAAGAATAGTTAACTTGGAAATTCAACCCAAGTTCAATGCAAAAACAAGAATCCAATAAGGAACTTCAAACTTTAAAGGTATACCCACGATAATTGAAAACCAAAAAAAAAGAAGCAGAACCACAAATCTTTCAGTATTATGGCAATTGCTTAGGCTAGAAACAAGCAAGTGTTTCTTCTTAAAAGAAATTAACATATCAGGCAGGTAATTGCTAATACATGAACTTATGACCTCAAGACTTACAATTGCCCCTTTGACTATAAGCTAATCCAATCCATGTACGTTAAACAAATTATGGTCTGATGCTGCATCCTATTTCAACGCCAATGTTTATGTTCTTTCCTGAGTTCTTGACCACTATGTTCAAGGGTTGCTAATTCTTTGAGAAAACTAAAGACCAAAATTCTATTACAACTTCACAGAATCTCACAATTCTGTCTTTAAAAAAAATACCTATTTCATTCTAACCAAATACTCAGAATTACAGCCATGAACCAGGAAATGCAAAGGGCCAAATGCTTTCCTTATAACCAGAAACCACCTAAGGAAATAATAAATAAAGCTTTACAACTCAAAAAGTAAACATCTGATCCTATGAATCTTTCAGGCAAAAAGCAGAGTTATCAATCAACAGCCAAGCTTGGACCATATGGCCCCATGAACTCAATCCAGATAATCTATAGCTTCCCTTTGAATTAGCAAGGACCAAGAGGGAGATATTAATTACAGCCATACAACCCATTGAGTGAGACCAATGGTATGAAAGAGCAATTCTTGTAGGCAAGGAACGCAATTTTCTGACCAGTCAATCAATAGTCAATCGATAAAATGGTTATCTCACAAATATGACTCATAAGGCACTGGTTATCCCTATTTTAGCCATGAAGTACTTCTAAAACAGAGGTCAATATGAACCCCAAACTTTCAGGAGCGATAAACTTACTCCTTTGGCCACAATTTGATAAGTTTATATGCTAGATGCAACTTCATAACTGGGTGGGGGAACGAGAGTGTGGTTCTCAAATAGAATTTTACCACAATCGATTTCAATTAGTTTAGTTCTTAGAATTTGTATTAAAAAAAAAAAATCTAAAGATTCTGATTTACCTTTGTTCCTTAGAAGCATCTTCATGTACACATGTCAAGAGCTGACACTGTCCCAAACTCTCCGCTATTCGCCTGAAATTACAGAGCAGCGTTGGAAGCCCCTTACAAGATAATGGATATTATGAACACTGATGAAATAGATTAATGTAATAACAGCAAATTGTGATCACATTGAATAAAGGAATGTAGAATGACAAAGATACTATCTCCCTTACTCTAACGCAAGTACTCTTGACAAAAAAATAAAACATAAATGTTCCATATTAAGACCAACTGAATTCAGAAGCAAGAAAGATAAATATCTTACACAGAGAAGATGAATTCATGAAAACAACGAAGAACCTCTTCAAGCAGTCGACTCCAATCCTATGTTCAGACAGCATGCTTCCATAACATATAAACCCAAGACTGAATATGGAAAGAACACGCAAAATTCAAGATGCCCACCATAAAAAATCATGTGGGTAATCATTAAAAGCCTACAAAAATTCTGCATTTTCACAAATTTCAAAATTCCAGACTCCCAATGTGTGAATATTACCGATGAACAAGTGCGGCAGATGAACCTCACAAGTTGAATGGTCAAATAAGCAGTATAAGAGAGTTTAGCCCTGAGGATTTACAGTGATCGAATCAGCGAGAAGCTCAACCATGGAAGAGAAATGTCAAATGAAAGCACAGAGGGGGGTCACTGATTGTTGTGTTGGGAGGAAGGAAAAAGCGAGGAATAGCCTACCGCTAATGAAGACTGAAGTTTAGGTTTTTGTAGACTTGTTTCTTATTTTAAACTTGTTGATAGGTTGAATTTTAATATATAAAAAGTTCCATAATTATTAAAAAAAAATTAAAAAATTAGTTGTAAAATCATTTCTATCCAAATCCTCCCAAATAAAGCATAAATACAGTTTTATAATATCTTAGGTTGATTTATTGAAGTTGGGGAAGGGATAATTTTTCTTTTCAATTTGAAATTGGGATTTTCTTTTTTTAATTTTTTTGAGAAAAGGGATCACCAAAATTTTAATTATTATTTATAGAGTTTTTTATACGAGAGAAAGGTATTCATTCTATCATTTTTTTTTTTCTTTTAACCATCAAAGCTAACAAATAGCTTGAAGACGTTTGTTACGATTAAATTGAAATTTGATGCCTTTTAAATGTATCCTTGCATTCCAAACTAAAAGATAAATAACACAATTGAAGAAAAAAATTGCATGCACATTGTCGTTAGATTTAAAAAAAAAAGTATTTCCATACAAACAGGAATTCAATCATAATATCTAATTTCAATATTGTTCGATCTCTATAACGATATCAATTTCTTTTTTCGTAAATCAACACGAATTGTGATATGTTTTGTACTATTCATCACAATCGATATAAGTACCCTTGAAGTGGGCAAGAATGTGAGAAGATGAAGGATGCATAAGTAAAAGAAAGAGTACATCCTATAAAATCACAAAAAAGATGGCTCCCGTCTAATAATCTATGACTGTGGAATATGACTACAAATGTTCCACGGTTGATTTTCCATTGCAACATTTGGTAGACACAATCAATCATTATAAGGTGAGACCCTCAATACCAAATTTTCGTTATTTTCTTCCGATTCCAAGGTGTAACACATAGCGTAAATGCAACTTACTAAGACAAACATGAACAAAGAATTATAAAGATAATTTATTAGGCATAATTAAAATTTTATTTGTAAGACAAACAAAATGGTTAACTTACCCAACATAATATAATTGACATATACTCACTTGTTTGTCTGGTCATTTTCACTTTTGTACACAAATTTTTTTGCTTATCTATGATTTACTGTGATAAACTTCTATCGCTTGAGCAATATACCAATCGGCTTAAGTGATAATAGTTTATCTCAACCTATCGTTGGTAGCGAATAAAACATATTTGTAAATAGTTTGATGTTTTATTATATTTATAATAATTTACTTTTATATTTTTAAGGAAAAGGAAGGAAGAAACGAAAAAAAGAAAAAAAAAACTTCAGCATCCTGTTTCTCTCACATGGCGGTCAAAAAGATCATAAATAAAGTAATAAATTAAGGGGAGAAGAAAGACCGTATTGTTATTATTATCATATATTTATTTAAAAAAAGAATTATAATTGCAAAAACAAATACAAATCCGGGGCAAGCGTATCCGGATTCGGCCCCCTTACATTCGTCCTTTGTTGTGTAACAATGTCTTTGATCATCAACAACATTCCTTAATTCTTCTTCTTCTTCTTCTTCTTCTTCTTCTTCATTCATGCATATGGAAACTCAATATTCTGCTTCGCATTCCTACGGTTCGGCGATGAAGATGACAATTCCGCCGTCTCAACATGCCGACAATGACCGGAGCACCACCGAGCTTCGCGCCTTGGACTGCAACCTCACCTCCCTTTGCGACCACATTCAGATTGAGGGGTTTAACTCTGGCGCATTCTCTGACATCGTTGTCCATGCCATGGGCTCCACGTACCACCTCCATCGCTTAATTCTATCGCGCAGCTCTTACTTCAGGTCTGGATTGTTTCAATTGGGCAAAACACTTTTATGTGGGGTTTCGAAAATTCCTTGATTTTTTTCGCGCTTGGGTGTGACTTTTGGAAGATGGTGCTTATGTGATACTTTTGGGATAAACCTGTTCCATTGATTTCGTTGCTTTCATGATGGAATTAATGTTTTGGTTGATTTTATTTGCCTTGAGAAATGGAATTTTTTGCTCGTTTATCATACGAGCTTCCTTGATTTGATGTCCTTGTTTAATTTCGAGGCGTTTTATTGGTTATCTTGTAGATTTGTTATTTTTCAAATTTCCTTGATGATTAGTTGATCCATGGTTACAATTAATGATTAGTTTATTTTATTACTTAGTTATATATGCTGTTGTGGGTTTGCTTCTGCAATCTCAGTAGCTTACATTATGACTTGTAGGAATATGCTTCATGGGCCGTGGAAAGAAGCCAGTGCTCCTGTTCTGACCTTGCACGTTGATGATAAGAATGTTAATGGGGAGGCAATTGCAATGGCTTTAGCATATCTGTATGGACATCATCCTAAGTTGAATGATAATAATGCGTTTCGTGTTCTTGCTGCTGCTTCTTTTCTCGACCTTCAGGTACCATACTGTCTTTGTTACTGATATATACACACACACACACACATTGTTATATTTTGGTTTTTGTATTATGCATTTGATTCAGTATTGTAATTTCTTTTCTTTGTTCAGGATTTGTGTGCAATATGCACAGATTTTATCATAGCTGAACTGTGGACTTCAAATTTCTTGGCTTATCAGGTTCTAAGAATGTGAAGGTGCTTTGTCTAATTTCTTCTGTTATTCCAAGTTTCACACATCGTGTACACGTATTTTACTTTGATTTAGGTATTTGCGGAGAGCCAAGATTACGGAATACATGGAGAACGTGTGAGAATTGCTTGCTGGGGTTACCTATGTCAAAGTGGTGCCATTGAGTTGAAAGAGGTATTTTAAGTTATATCATCATAGTTTTTCGTTCTTCCTCTTCTGTTGTGTAGATACGGAAATGCATTGAATTGGTGATACTTTTCCTCTTCCTAATGAAAAATGGATGTCGCCTCAAGTCCACTTACTGGTCATTTGATCTAGTATTGAATTTATATTCAGAAGAAATGTATGAAGATCTTTTAGTAGGTTTGTTGTTTATAACTCTAGATTTTCTGTGTTTTATATTACATCTTTGGGATGTAGGTAATATAATACAGACTTGGTATTTTAGTTAGTACAATTGTGGTTTTACATTCATTGAACATGAGTATCTTTCTGATTGTAAGGCAATAGGTCATACCAGCCTTGATTGAACAAATATTTTAGGTGTTGGTTTAAAAATGAGATTCATCATTTCAAATTTTTGTTATGTTCATTGTGAATAGGTGCTTCCAAAGCTTTCATCTCAGACATTGTATGCTTTGCTGACCTCTGATGAATTATGGGTGCCTAGCGAAGAAAGACGGTGAGACTGAGAGATATGATGATTTTTGCTTATGATTTGCTGTTAACAATTTTGAATTCCTATCTGATTCCTTGTCTTATCTTCCGATACTCTTTTGGTCTTATCAAAAGGTTTGAACTGGCATTGTATGCGTTCCTTGCTAAAGGGGCTCTTTGCAAGGAGGAACCTTCTGAACCAGGTTGTTCCAGTTCTGAGACTGAGGATTCCAAGGCACCAGAAAATTGTTCAAAAGATTCCACTAATGAAAGGTTGGAATCTGAACTTGGACATTTAAGTTTGAAAGATGGCCTAGAGGTCCACAAAAGTGCTCATAATCATCTTAGTCAGCTTCCGGACTGTGTGGTTAACTTCCAAACAGGGGCCTCCAACTCTAAACAGAAGATGCAACAAGTTACATATTCTCAGTCAAATTTAAAACCACCATTTTTGTGCAATGTGGAAGGGTCATCAACTTTAAATAATTCATTCTCTGATATGAATGGAATTCTAAACTCGTGTTCCTATATTAACTTGCCAATTACAGTTGGAGTAAGTGGACTTGGTGCAAGTGGAATTGCAATGGAAGGGCCATCAGAAGAAGGCTGCTATCAATTGGATAACAATACTTGGCTTGCCACGGACCAAACAAGCCATTGTTCCACTGCGAACTCTTCTACCAATGAACTCCCTTCAAATGATTGGGGAAGATGTGGCATGCCCGCTGTTTCATGGGGTGGCAGGGTTGTAGGTAGAAGGCAACTTAAAAGTTATGCTAAAGGCCACTTAGGTGCAAGGGTAGAGGATTATGATGTGTTTGATAGTCTATTTGAAGGGGGTTCACTTTTGTACTGCAACATGACTTTTGAAGCTCTTCTAAACATGAGAAAACAACTTGAGGAGTTGGGTTTCCCTTGCAAAGCTGTAAATGATGGTCTTTGGCTGCAGGTTTGATGTTTAAATATTACGTTTGTTAAATTTTGCCACATTTTGAGGCTCAGCCATTTATGTCTTCCAAGTAGTTTAGTCAGTAAACTGAAACTTCATATATAGCAAGTTATGAAATATGTGCCAAATGCCAATTACAATGGAGAAGTTGGTGTCCCTGCTTGAAATGAGCTTTCAGCTTTAGCTCAACTAGTTGGAACATCTATAGGCATCTTACTTTAATTAGCAGGTTTTTGAAGTATGTTGTCTGTGATTCCCTTGGATGCGAACTTAGCTTCTTTCAATTATATAATTTATTTGCAGATGCTTTTAAGGCAAAGAGTACAAGAGATTGTTGCTGATACATGCAAAAATTGCTGCTTTACAAGTTTAGCATGTGCATGCCGACAGCCATTTGCATTTACACGTGGAGTCAATGCCTCAGGATACTATATCAATGAGCATGATCAGAACAGTTCTCCTGGCAGTGTGGGAAACATATATGTTTCAGAATCTTCTCAAGGTGACGGAAATGGCCCATTCAAACCTGTCCGAGTTCATGTTGTTGAAGGGCTTGCTGGAATTGGACGTGGAGCCACTTTTGTGCCCATGAGTGCTTGGCCTCCAACACGCTTTGTCTCCCGTGTACCTATTGGTGTGGGCAACAGAAATTGTCATCAGTCACTGGCTAATGACGATTCAGAGGCTAGAGCTGAGCACAGTGGCGACTTGTCTGGAGATGGATTGACTGCATTGGTTGGTTTGAGCCAAGGAGGGGGCAGCAGTATGAATGCTCAGGGAGAACCAACAGAGAGAGGATATGAGATAGAACTGCAGAGCCGAATATCTGCCTGTATGGCAGGTCCAAGTGCCACTGGTATTCCTGTTCAGATGCTTCAATCTTCAGATCATGCCCTTGGAATTGAGTGGGAGAATGAAAACAGTACAATTGCATTGGATATGAAAACACCTTTAAGCCACTTCCCTCCTTTTCGCTTTGGGTAGGTTCTCATCGGCTCTTGCTATATTAAATAAAGGCTTCTTTCCTGTTTGATACTCAAAGTTATGGATGCAGCCTTCTGAAACTATTGCTCAAGAATTTTGCTTTTGGCCCTAGTGGTTTTCCATCCTGGCTTTAATTTGTGATTGTGTTAGTGGTTTAATATTTGGGTGCCGTTAGTTGCCCCTGGCTCTGTGTTTAAGTTTTCCCCCTTCCCTTAGATGCCTTTTATTCCTTTAGCTTTATTTAGTTTTTAGACTAAATGGTTCTTATATGCAGTAGTAAAGAATTTCTCGAACATTTATTGACCACCTCTTTCCATAGATTCTTAGAGAGGAAAGTCTATGTATTTTCTTAGGCTTCTAGGTTGCTGTAGTAAGCCCTAGGTTCCTCTTTTCATAGGCGTAGCAAATCTCTTTTATTCAATTCCTCTTGTTTTTAACATTGTGCAGTAAATTTCTTATATATTTTTGTAGCTCTGATTCTTTTGCTCGCAAGTATGTGATTGGGTTTCTCTCATGTATTCTGTTTTTGGTTGATAATTAAAAATTTACAATTAATCTTTGGTTTTCCAGCGTGCAATTTGAGGACGTTCATAGGCTTAATGATGGCCAAGTCAAGCATTCACCTGAGTTTTTCTATGCTGGTTCTTTATGGAAGGTGTCAATACGAACAGTTACTCTACTCAGTATTACTGAGATGTCTGATTCTGGATTCCATTTATTTCCCAATATTTTATAGACTTTATTTCTTCACTTTATAGGTTAGCGCTCAGGCGTTCAATGACGAAGACCCTCAAGGACGTCGAACTCTAGGTAACATTTTGCTACAAAATGATGAATTCAATACTTCCATTGACTGAACTTCTTCCTTTATTATTTCAGGATTATTTCTTCATAGGCGGAAGGCAGAAATATCTGATTCTCTCAGAAAGGTCAGCCTCCAATCCCCGTTTTCTAACGGTGCAACTTGAGTTGTAAAAATGTTCTATTCTTTAAACATTTATTACTTATGATGCGCTTTGATTTCTGAATTACCATTGGGGAGTTTACCTTCTTTGGGTGATGAAATACTCTGAAGTGAGTAGCTATGCTATGCCTACGGACATTCTTAATTGGCAATTAATTTTTCAGGTCCATATGTTTGTCGATTCTCGGGAAAAAGTTACTGCAAGATATCAGGTACGAACAGGCTGTGCAACTGTAGTTTCCAACAATTTGCACAATTGTATACTGGAGCATTTGGTTTAACACACCCTCACAATTTGGCTCAATTATTCAGTTGATATGTCCATCAAAGAGGGAAGTGATGGTGTTTGGCAACTTCAAACAAACAGGAACTCTTCTACCGAAAGCTCCTAAGGGATGGGGTTGGCGCACAGCTCTCCTATTCGACGAGCTTGCGGATTTTCTTCAACACGGAGCTCTGAGGGTGGCTGCTGTTGTGCAGCTTGTTTGAGCAACGGTATGTATGTATTTAGTATTACAATGGTACCCCACACAGCAGCTTTTTCTTTCTAAGAGAGGTGCCCCTAAAGTTCAGCCAATCAATAGCGTACACATCTTTGGGAAAAGAAATGCCCTTTGGAATTTGGTCTGAAGGTTTGAGAAATGGAAATGTTTAACTTGGCCTTTTAAGTTTAAAAAATGAGACAGTAATAAATGGTCCAAATTGGTCTCTGGTATTAGTTTCTTGTTAGTGACACTAATGAAAAAGTGACATGGCATCCTCATTTTTGAATTAGTTGGCATCTTAGATGGCATCTCTGAGACAGGGGAGAGCTTGTAAGGAGAGAGAATAAGGTAGAAATAAAAAGCCACGTAAGCTATATGTACAAAACTTGTAGAATACCTACAAATTGACAGCGACATCATCATCATCTACTCATTCAGTCATCTTTTCATTAGTTTCATTAATGAAAGAGTAATTTCAGAGACCAATTTGAATCATTCTCTTAAACTTTAAGAGTTAAATGTCACATTTTGAAACTTGGGCAAATTTTCTCAAGGGACCCAAAGAATGTATCTTTCCCACATGTGTATTACTGTAGCCTGATTGTAATCCTAGATTTATAACATTTAATCTATTGATAATTCTTTTGGCTTTGAAGAACTGTAGTCTGGATCTGTTTCTTCTTGACAAATCATAATCTTAGCCCTTATTGTACTCCAGTTCTTTAAGAATATTGGGTTTCTGGACTGTCTTTTAAAGAGTAATTACAGCCATTGTCTTCACAATAAACTTTGTACATGATTATTGAACCTTGAGCTCAAATTTTATTTGGAAATTTGTTTTCACACTAATCTCTTAAGAAAAGAAAGGGTTGGAGAGAGGATTTAGGGAGACGTGAGATTTTCTAATTATGATGAATGTATTATTTATATGTTTCCAAAACCTTTTTTAAACTCACTGTGAGATACTTAGGGCCCTTTTCCTGTTTCTCATTTTCTCATTTTCTCTTCTCCCCTCCCTTTTTTTTTAAAAAAACATGATTATGTTTGATAAAGAAATTTGTTTGATAACTATTTCTTATGTCATACATTAAACATCGAAAAAGATATTACCAAATGTTTATGTCATCTAATAGAAGGAAGTTTCGATGTCAACTAAATATAATAACAAAGTTGTATCATATCCTTTATATGTTGTCCAAATTTGATCGGTATTATCATCTCTAACTCAAGCCATTTGTCTTAAATGATGTCGAGTCGTAAAATATTAAAGTCAAACAAATTTATATTGTAAAATTTTACTCGGTTTCAGACATATTAAAAATATTAGAATCAAAATAATATATAAGCACATGTATTGCAAAATTTAATGCTCAAAGTTTAAAATATAAAAAAAAATTAATATGCATATTGAAATTTTAAATAATATATAAAACAAAATAAATAAAATATAAATATAGCAAGATTATTTTTGTGAATAGCAAAATTAATAAAGAAAATAAATAAAATGTAAAAGATGGAAACAAATATAAAAAAATTAATATAAAAAAATCAGCTCTTGGTGAAATTCTATCCATGACTTGGGGAAGGAAAATTGTTACCATGGGCGCCTAATACCAATACACTAAATACTAATAATGATTATTTGTGGGAACAGTTAAATAAAAATAGGAACAGAAATAGAAGAAACTAGTTTTTGTTGCTTCTCAATTTTTATTCATTTTAGAAATGTTTTTAAAATTTAAAAACAAGAAACGAGAACAGTTGGCAAACAAATTTGAGAAACAAAAATAGGGTATAGAAAACAAGAACATTATCAAATGGGTCCTTAATTAACTTGTAAAATTATTTATAGAATTTTAATATTCTAGATTAGTGATCTAACATGAAATGAAAACTTAAATTTTATAGTTACTACATATATATATATATATAATTAGCCGCCAAATCTGCCTAGCCTGTTTACTTAAAAAAAAAAAAAAAAAAAAAAAANAAAGATCCTTTAGAGTATTCTTTTTTTTTAGTTTGAATAAGGTAACTTAAAAAAAAAATAATAAATAAATAAATAAATATAGAGTAATTAGAGATTTTGTTGCTAGAATGGTGTGGCTCAACCTTGGGGTCCAAGCCACTTTGCCCTATGACGGTTAAACCTAAGATACTTCAAAGTATTATTTTTTTTGGTTTGGATAAGGTAATACAATAGAAGACGTTTAGAGGAAGTTTAAAATGACGAGATAGTAAATGAAGGGATTGAAACCCATGTGGAAGCGTGTGAATGCTTTGTGCCATATGTTTTTTATTTTGGAAAAATATGAAAAATATAGAGAAACATAATCGTGAACTAATTTAGCATGCTTTAGATAAATCCAAAATTACAGAGAGATGATTATACTTATATTTGAAGACTTTCTTAAAAAAAAAAAAAAAAAAAAAAAAAAAAAAAAAAAAAAAAAAAACTATTTTCTTGGATACAAGTCTTATAATCTTCTTAAAAAGTAATTAATAAATTATTTAGAGGGTTAAATGATATAAATGTGGTTCAACTCGGGGGTTCTTTCTGTTATGTCCGTTGACATTTATTTCATCTTAAAAGCAATAACCAATCTTTTTCCTATTTTCTATTTTGGTAGCTTCTCATATTCGAAAAATACTTTCAAAAAAACTGTTTCTTAAAATAATTTGATTATCAATTGACCAACGAAAAGTGATGTGACATATTAAATTGACAATTTTTAAATGAAGTGATAATTTTTATTAATTTTATATTATTTTATAGGTTACGGAAAAATGTGAAGGTAGTGAGAAAAAAAAGAGAAAGGGAAAAAAAAAAAGTTTAAATCCGACTAAATTTTTTTTTAAATTTAAAATAAAACCAAATCAAAACTAAATTGAGTAGATGCCACATCACCACCATTAACTAATTAATATAGAATTAATAGCATGGACTAGAATGGACACATTTTAAAAGTTCCGAACGATGCGGCCGTTCTTTCAACGAAAGTTCTTGCGCTCTTCAGCCGATTTCTCCACCATGGAATGTCCTCCAAGAACGCTCTTCTTCGAATCCAATCTTCCTTCCCACTCACAGATTGCCTTTACAAGTTTCTCGTCATTACAGTGGGACAACAGTTTTCTTTCTCTATTCAACCCAAAACTCCTTCTCTTAGTCTCTCCGTCAGTTCACGGTGTTTTTGATTTACGCATTCGAGATTTCTTAAATTTCCGTGTCTGTTCGACAATGGCGGAGGAGGTGATGGTGATTGGCGTCGATGAAAGTGAGCACAGCTTCTACGCCTTGAATTGGACGCTTCAACATTTCTTTGGCCCTAACGATACTCCTTACAAGCTCGTTATTGTCAACGCTAAACCACCTCCCTCTAGCTTACTTGGAATTGCCGGCCCAGGTATAGACAAACCGATTCGATTCTCTCGAACTTCTCTTTGCTTTGCTTTTTTACCTAGTTTATTGTTCCCTTTGGTTCCTCTGAAATTGAAGAATAAGTGAGAATTAATGTTGATTCTTGAACGACGGTATCAACCATATTGCAAACTCAATTTATTAATCTTCTTCACTTTGAGCATCAAAATATGATGAGAGAGCGAAATCGTTAGAAGTCTTGCTATGTACAATTGCAGCAAATCTAGCATTTCTTGTTGTTCTGTAAATGATTCATATGGGGGATGGTATTGAATGAAAATCAAATCTATCTACCCTTGTGTTTCTTCTCATAATCGAGTTTAACATTTTCCCCAATGATTGTCAAATGTTGAAATACAGCAGCCGTGGATGTCTTGCCCCTGCTCGATGCAGATTTGAAGAAAATAGCTAATAGGACTGTACAAAAGGCGAAGGATATATGCATCGAACACAAGGTAAATTTGGCTTCCATTTACAAATTTTATGGTTGCTCCCATTGATCCTCAGATAGAACTGTCAACCTAAAAAGCTGTCTTCAATTCCATTCTCATTGACGATTGAATTACTTGTTCAAATTTGGACTTGATGTTCGGATAGTATTTCTAAATCTTGCACATTCTGCACAATTGAACTGTCAAGAATGCATGTTCTTGCATCACCCAAAGAAAGTGGGTGATTAATTATGTAGATCTCCTTGCCCTTCTACTGGAAACATGTCTGAGGGCCAAGGGCATGTTTGAATACAATTTAAATCTACTTGTGTTTTTAAGCACTTGAATGTCAATCCAAACAAACCTGAAGACATTGCTGCTCTAATACCATGTTAAATCATGAATTGACCCGAAAGGGTAAGTTGAAGTGTTGGGGTAAAAATTTAATATTATATCATCTAATACTTCCCTCCACTTATGGGCTTAAAATATAGAGCAAATCCAACAAATAAAAATCAACGTTAATTGAGCAAGAGTTTGAATATAAGACTTCATGAAACACTTGGTTTGATACCGTATTAAATTACTCATTGACCAAAAAACTTCAGCTGATAGACAAAGGAAAGTTTAATATTATATTATCTAATACATGCTGAGTTAAAAATGGTCAAGACCCATGTCTCGTGCTACCGAGAATTTGAGTTGAAACTGGAGTAGCTTCTAAATTATAACATAACCATTTAGCATGCTCATTGAGATATACCTTCTGCCATGTAGGTTCAAAGCGTGCAGACTGAAGTTGTGGAAGGTGATGCCAGAAATGTAATGTGCGATTCCGTTGAAAAATTTCATGCATCCATTTTGGTTGTTGGAAGTCACAATTATGGAGTAGTAAGAAGGTAACGATCCCATTACTATACAAGAAATTGGTTGCTTTATTACATATACAGGTAGTTTTGCCTTGCTTCCCAGCTCAAAGTGTTAGCAAGCTTTTTTAAGTTGTAGTTTCAAATTCTCAATCCTCACCCATTTGAATGGAAATACTCTACAAATAAAAAAGGAAGTGGAGCTTTGATCCAACAATCACAAGTGATTTATGAAATTGGTTTTGTTGAACAGGATGGGACTTGGCAGTGTAAGTGACTTCTGTGCTCACCATGCCCATTGCTCTGTCATGATTGTGAAGAGGCCTCCCAAACCCATGACCTAAACCCCATCTTTTGTTGTAGAGAATAAAGATTTTCGAACTTGGAGGCCTCAATAAGTAAGTTTGGTTACTACTGTTATTAAGTAAATGTGAATATATGTTCAATAGCAAATATAAAAAATGGATTCTAATTCAACCATTGTTGATTGAAAATGTGATTTATAATATATTTATAAGCCGATAGTTGTAATTACCAACTATATATGAGATTAAATCTCTGTGTTATAAGTTTTGTAACATATCATTTATAATTTATTAGATTATACATATTTTAATTTAATTATAAAAAAAAAGTTTATCTTTTTCTAATTTTCACTTTTTGAAATACATATTTCAAAAAATAATATCAAAGTTAAATATAATATGTCAAATGTTAAATCCACGTTTACTTTATGAATATGAAAACATAGAACATATTATACGGTTACACCAAACCTTTAGTTTTCTCATATGCAAATGATAGTGTAATGCCTAAATTTTTAAATTTGTCTATTTGTTTTCTAAATTATTTGAAATATCTAATAAGTAAGGATTTAAACCTTCAACGAATAATTTCTATCCTCTCAAGTTTATTCCACGATGAAAAGAGAAGCCTAAATCTCATAATTCATGGGTATTTTTTTTTTTCATTTTTGGATAATGATGATCTACATTTTCAAAAATAAACATTCTTATATCCTTTCCATGAACAAACGGGACCTCGATTATGTCACCCAATTTCTAAAACAAAACAAGTTTTTAAAAACCACTTTTTTTTTTCTAAAATTTCCATTACCAATTTGAATGAAGATAACTAACAGCAGTTAACATGATAAAAATAGAGATTCATTAGGCATAAAAATAAACTTTTGCACTCACCAGAACATCTCCCAGTAAACAAGGTCAAAACAAGGAAACCCAAAATAAACCAAAACAAAAACAGCCCAAACCATACAAATTCAAATGTCATGAGAAAAAGGCAAATATAGTAGAAACTAATAATGCTACATGAAGCATTCTGCTTCAAAGTTTTGTTCTTTCAGCACTTGACTTCCTTCAAACCTGGGGCAAGGTATAAAAATGTTGGGTCAGTAGCTCCTTCCTTGTAGTATGCGAACACGATAGAGCAATCGTCAGCCATACTCTCCCCAACGAAGCTGCAAAAGAGCATAAGAGTACATAAAGAATCGTTCTAATGATACAAAAACTTGAACCAAAACGACAGTCCAACCAAAAAGGGTTCAGAAATTTTTACCAAACAAATTAAGAATTAACATCCATGTGACTTGTTTTAATTAACAATGCTCTGTTAGTGTTGGTGCTTCATAGATAAAAGTCAGTTTAGAACCGATTTTTAGACAGTTTGAATTCTAAAAATACTAAAAATCACTTAGTTGTTGGTGCTGTTAGGAGAATCACTTAGTAGCTTTAATGGGAAAAATCTTCGGTTCGACAGAAACAGAGAAACAGACAACTATAGAAGTACTTACAATTGCAAGTCCTTGAGCTTTGCAAGCAGATACTTAGTTGCTCCCTCAATGTTCTTCTTAAATGCCTCTTGTTTCTCCCCTTCCAGCTTAGGTGTCAGTAATTTGATATACTTCTTTATGAATGCAATGAACAACTTCTTGTCCAAAGGAGGTTGCTCCTATAAACCCAGAATTGAAATAAACCATGCTTAAATGCTTGCAATAATCATTGAACCTTAATCAGGACCATGCCTACCTGAAGCCGGAAAGTGTCAACAATGTCGACCACCTTCACAGCCTGATCATCAACACCTTCGTCCTCACCGGCACCTTCAGCAGAAGGATTAGCACCAATATCCACATCAATCGCTCCTTGAACGACCCACTGCAGTAAAACATTTTAAGAAAGGAGTAAGGCATTGTGCTCAATATCCATCCAATTTAATTAACACACTTTGTTCATTAATTAAAAGAGATACGGTAAACAAAAATAACAAACCTTTCCATCGACTTCCCAAATCATTCCATTCTCGATTTCCTTGTATGGAAACGAATCCGAGAGAAGCTCATCACCTGACATACAAATTTGAATAAATCCATGTATTACTTCGAGAACAATGAAGAGAACAGTCCACAATGTAAATGAAATCTAAGAAATATTACTACAATATCATCATATCATCAAGAAAATAATCAATCACAATACTTCAAGACATAGGAAAGAAACCAATGAAAAAAAATCTCCTAATCTCTACCATTCATATTCATGAATCAAAAAACACAATATTTTCATAAAAGGCAGCTATCAAGGATTAGATTCTCCAAGCCTAAGAAACAGATGCCTTTTAACAATAATCCCGAACTACAAAACAACTCGACAGCCCAGCTGATAATAAACCTCGTTTTTAAATAATCAATGAAATTTCTATTCTATCAACGTGAATCCGTAAAAGAAAAATTGATTGGCCTAAAATATGTTCCAGATCCAAACGGCAACAAAGGAATCCATAGAAAATCACAGATCCAAAAAGACAAAAGAAAACCCTAACAGAGGAAGATGGAAGCCCTAGAACCAAAACATTAGATTCATTGGAAATAGTAGAAGAATTACCACAGAGAAGGTCGGTGTAAACCAACATGATTGCAAAACTGACTCCCGGATCGCTCCTGCAAAGAAGATTTCTGGGGAGAGGAAGAGTACGGCAACCAGGAGCGTGAGAGGGTTTGAGATGGGCGAGGCCAGGCAATTTATAGGCCAGGGTTTTGGTTAAGAACTTGGTATAATTCAAGGAATATAACTCTATTCTTTTAAGGACTATTTTTCTTCTGCTAATTACTATTCTATCCTTCGTTATTTTACCTTTTCCTTTTACATTTTAATATATATATATATATAATTTTTGTTTAGTATTTTATTTTTAAAAAAATAAATTTAGATATAATTTTTATATTTTAGCTTTTAAAAAGATATTTTTCCCATAATGTTCAAAATGGTATTCATTCTATTTTATTCTATTCTATCTCGATTATTTGATGATAATTGATTAATGGTATAATTATTTTTGTTGAACTCAAATTCAATTTTTTTTTTAATTTCAAATCAATATCTATTGTTATGTGTATAATGTAAACAAATAATATAATTAAATAAACTTGTATTCACATGCAATTATATTAATTTTTAAGTTAAAAATTAAAACATAAATTGAGATAATTAAATTATATTTTGTTCGACTTCATTATTATTAATTCTTTTGTTAAAACAATTTTATCAATTATGAGTTAATTTTAAATTTTAAAGTATACTAATTTTTTTGTATCTAAACTACATTTTAAAACATTATTAAATATGAATGATGGGATTTCATTATTTGATTACTTAATATTATGAAAAATATCATGATTTAAATATTTCACGATTTGATAAAAAAAAATTATGATATATGTTTAACATTATTAATAAATTATTATTATTAAAATGATGTTTTTGAAACGTATATTAAAATACAGACTGGCTGGACAAATATTTGAAATCAAATTGAATTCTAATTTTCTTCGAGATAATTTTAAAATATATATTTTTTAAATAAACCAGATTTTTCCATAAGTAGTCTAGGAGAAAAAGTTGATAAATTAAAAGTTTGTTTGGAATACCATTTCAAATGTTTAATTTTAAAAAATAAGTTATTTTGGACAAAAATACGAATGTTTGTCAATCACTCAAAATGTATTTGAAAGATATTAGTGTCTTTATTTTATTAAGAGTGTATGAAGAAATTTTTTTAAGTTCATCTAAACTGCCCTAACATGTATTTAGTGTATATCCGGTGATTTTAGATAATTAAAGGTGATTTCTATTATAAAATGAATGTTAATTAAAATAAGTAATTAAAAATGATAAATTTATCTAAAACCTTGTTTTAATAAATACTTTGGTAACGTTTATTGTTTATTGTTTTTCATTTTTTATTTCTCGTGTTTTTTGATAAAGAAAAACAAATTTGTATTTGGTAATATTGTTTTAATTAAACAATAACATGAACATTTTCAGCAACAAATGTAAAAGGCTTACACGAAAATAAGTTTTGGAAATTAAATATAAAAAAAATTATTTTATTTTTATTATACATTCAAATTAAATCGATAAATAACAATTTTATTTATGTTTTTGAATAAGGGGAAATAAAAACTAGACAATTATATTTTTCAAAAACTAGAAATAGAAAACAATGATATTATTCTAGGACACCTATGAAAAACTTCTAAGCTATAAAAGCTAGACATATGCTAGAATGAGCTTAGTTAGAAGTAATTGACATGACATTCCGTCTTATAGGTTCGATTCTCAAACCACACTTGTTTAAACACTAAAAATATAATTTTATTTAATTTTGATTAGTTATTATACTCATATATTTTGGTTCACAATGTTTCATGCTAATTTCATTGTTTTTCATCTACTTTGAACCGTTACATTTTTATCTTTAAGCTAAATATTTTTCTTTCGAGCACGTATCAACAGTACATAAGTTTTTTCTTTCTTGCATTTGATTAATATAAATCTATGTTTCAAAACTTTAGGACATCATGTTAGAATAATGACGGAGACTTTACGTTCTTTTAAATACCTTACAAAATAGCTAAATTGGTTTTCTATAGGATGTAAAAGGATTAAACATATCGTTTAAAAATAAATTATAAGAGAATTGAACATGGTTAAATTATCAATTTGATTGTTTTTTCCCTTTTAATTTTTAACAACACTATCTCTCCTTTTACTTGATCTCGAGTCACATCTCTCCCATTCCTATTTCATTAAATTGTAGAAATTTCATGTTTGACATTCAACATTGAAACATTCCCTATCGACCTTACCCAATGTTGTCTTAGTTTTGGCTCAAATTGATTGAATACTAGTATGGACAATTATATCCATCATAAATTACGCCAGAATCATAAATTTTTAGTTAATTCAAACGTGACTTTATTAACAATTCAAACATAATACCAATGAATTAATTTGCACGTGACGAGGTGGCGACTGTGTGATGCGGTGGCGAACTGGCGGCTGACTCTAATGGTGTGAGTTTCCAAACCCTAATGTAAATAGGGTTTTAATAAGCAATGTTTCTTGATGGGCAATGCCCATCAAGGAAATATGTACCAAGAAGGTGTAGTGTTTTTTCTTGATGGCCAATTAGTGACCATCAAGAAAGGCTTATAATAAAATTTATTTATTGAGTTTTTTTCTTGATGGACCATCAAGAAAGGTTTTACCTATAATTTATTTTTTGGGTTTTTTCTTGATGGCCAACTAGTGACCATCAAGAAAGGCTTATAATAGAATTTATTTATTGAGTTTTTTTCTTGATGGCCAATTAGTGACATCAAGAAATGCTTTTCCTATAATTTATTTTTTGGGTTTTTTCTTGATGGCCAATTAGTGACCATCAAGAAAGAGTTTTCCTAGAATTTATTTTTTTGGATTTTTTCTTGATGGCCAATTAGTGACTATCAAGAAAGGCTTTTAATAGAATTTATTTATTGAGTTTTTTTTTCTCAATGGCCAATTAGTGACCATCACGAAATACTTTTCCTAGAGTTTATTTTTTGGGTTTGTTCTTGATGGCCAATTAGTGACCATCAAGAAAGACTTTTAATAGAATTTATTTATTGAGTTTTTATCTTGATGGTCATCTTGATGGCCAATTAGTGACCATCAAGAAAGGCTTTTCCTAGAATTTATTTTTTGGGTTTTTTTTTTATGGCCAATTAGTGACCATCGCTTATAATAGAATTTATTTATTGAGTTTTTTTCTTGATGGCCAATTAGTGACCATCAAGAAATGCTTTTCCTAGAATTTATTTTTTGGATTTTTTCTTGATGGCCAATTAGTGACCATCAAGAAATACTTTTAATAGAATTTATTTATTGAGTTTTTTTCTTGATGACCAATTAGTGACCATCAAGAAAGACTTTTCCTAGAATTTATTTTTTGCGTTTTTTCTTGATGGCCAATTAGTGACCATCAAGAAAGGGTTCTCTAATTTATTACACTCATTGTCAATATTTCGATCCTCACCTATTTTACTCATCGTTGAATTAAAAAAAAAAAACCCACAACTGATAAATTAATTTTGTCTAGTCTTTAAATTTATTAACAAATATATATATATATATATATATATATATATATATATATATATATATATATATATTTTGAATGTTATACCCCATACATAACTATCTAATTTTTTATTTTTAGGATTTCAGAATCAGGTTTATGAACATTAAATATACAATTCGTTTGTCTTTCTAATCTTGTTGCTAACTGTATTTTAGAAGAAAAGTTTTTAATTTCTAAAACATAACGGCATAAAATGTGTTTTCCGACTTTTTCTTGATGGCCGATGAATGACCATCAAGAAAGGGTTGCATTTTCTTGATGGTTTTTGACCATCAATGAATCCAAAAACTTATCTCTTTTCTTGATGGGCAATGACCATCAAAAAAGACATTTCTTGATGGTTTTTGCCCATCAACGAATCCAAAAACTTATCGCTTTTCTTGATGGGCAATGACTATCAAGAAAGACATTTCTAAAATATTTTTCGTACATACTTTGCAATCAAGAAAAATATTTTTCTTGATGTACATGCACATCAAGAAAAATATAAACCTTTCTTGATGTTCTAAGACCATCAAGAAATATAATTTTAAATAAATAATAATTTTAAAACATCCAAATTATGGTTTTCTTGATGGTTTCTTTTCATGACCATCAAGAAAGCAAAAGTATCGTCCATCAAGAAAGGCCAAAATTCTAGTAGTGTGCACCTTAGTGTGAGGGTTGATTAATTCGTGATTTAACACGGTATTAGAGTAATAGATTATGTGTTTGAACACTTGTTATGTCATGACTTTTGCTGCAAATTTTCGTGTATTTTTCAGTCATAAACTTATGTGTGTGTATATATATATATAATTTAAAAAAAAAAGAAAAAAAGATTTTTTTTTGTTAATTGTTTAAAGAAAGACATGATGTTACTCTAAAAATGGACATGCATTTATGTATTGATGGAAAACGTTAATAACCAAAATACTTATTCTTTATTTAATTAAATAAACTACAACAATCCTTCCAAAATTTGAAAATGGTTGTGAAGTAAAACAACCTTCCAAAAAAAAAATCATGAACATTTAAACAAAATTTAGTCAAATTATATACTTGGTCCGAATGATTTAGAAAAAGGTTAAAATTGGATCTCTATAGCTTAAAAAAAAAAAAATCCTTAATTGATGTATAAATATGTTAATAACCACAAGCGGTGTGGTTTGAATCACGCTACCCCTAATTATACTAAAAAAATACTTTGGATTTTGTTCGTTTTGGTCCTTATACTTTTAAGAGGATCATTTTGGTCTATATACTTCCAATTTTAGTTCCTATACTTTCAAAATGTTCATTTTAGCTCTTGTACTTTCAACTTCGATACATTGGCCTTTAAATTTTAAAATACTAACCATTTTGATCTTTGAAGAAGGAAATAAAAATGAAATTGAAGGGATCAAAGATGAATTATTTTTAAAAAGTAGTAGTACCAAAATCAACATTTTGAAAATACAAATACCAAAATGAACTAAAATTTGGTATCACAAAATGAACTAAAAATTAAAATTACCAAAATGAACTAGAACCAAAAGTGCATATACCAAAATAGTATTTAAACTTTCAGTAAAAGTTTCTAAATAGTATAATTTTTAAATAATATAGATCCTAACTTTTTTGAACTAATTTTGTAATTTAATGCAAGTTATTCACTATTACCTAGCAATTATGAGGTCAAATATTCGACTTTACACCACTTACGAATAAAATAATTAAAAAATGTTGAAATCTTATTTTGGTCTCCAATTTTGGAATAATATTCTATTATGGTTCCTAAACTTTTAAAAATGTTCGTTTTAGTCCTCAAACTTTTAAAAAGTACTTTATTTTGATATATGATTTATTTAGATTTTGTTAACCCTTTAACAAAAGAGCTTGGATGATTTTTTTTCCAAATAAGCTAGTTATGCTAAAAAAATCTAGAGCCTATTCATTAAAAAATAAAAATAAAAATCCTTCACATTTCTAATGAAAAATCAACATTATTTGCTAAAATAAACTCTTTTTAAAAGTATAGGAAACGTTTTTTTAAATTTTAGAAACCAAAATAGCAGAAGATTAACTAAAATAGGATTTAAAAAAAATAAAAAAAAAAAAAAAAAAAATAAAAAAAAAAAAAAAAAAACTGAACGTAAGATAGTAGGTTGCAGAGGCTTCAGTGGGAATCACTGGTAGCAGATTCTGTCTCGTAAAGAAACAAAACAGTAAAACATTTAATGGCGGAAATTGGACAGAAGAAAGAAATATCAGCATCCCCACACCCCACACAATCTCTCTTCAACACATATACAAATACAACAACAGATTCCACCCTCACATGCTTCTCTGACACACGCCGGCACCCATCGCCGCCGAGCAACTTCCACCTCCCATCGCCTTCACTTCATTCAATAATTTAAACAACTCCAACCAATAATAATTTTTAAAAAACACCCAGATCTCATCACACTCACACTACTAGATTCCCATCCCTTTTCTTCCAAAATTGCATGCAGAAATCTGATTCAAGAACTCCATAAACAGACACAAAAATAATGTTCACTGAGAAACGATGATGATGATGATGAAGAAGAAGAAGAAGAAGTAAAAGGCCACCGCCGATCGCCGACAATCAAACAAAAATTCTGAACCGATTGAACTACTTTTTCAGGGGATACAAAATGACGAAATTGTCCTCAATGACAACGACCTAGAAAGTCAGAAACCAATAGGAAAGCAAGAAGACAGCAAATTAAGGGCAATTTCGAAATTTGGATATTTCATTCCACCAATCAAAACACTCCATCTCTCAGGGGCATACATGTAAATTACAACCCACTCCTCCTCGTTCATCCAGCAAGCTTTACACAATACACTAAGAAAAAAAAAGAAAAAACACAAGGCATGGAAGAAGAACAAATCACAGAAAAGATAGATCTAAGCTACTAACAAACAATTTCAGTCGCCGGAATCATCGTCGCCGCCGAAGATGGAAATCCGATTGTAGAGGAGAAAGAGAATGAGAACGAGGAAAAGAGCAACGCCGACGGGGGACCCAGTGACGCGGTGAATGGAGTCAGGCTCGCCGGAGGAGAAGATGGCGGAGACGAAGGAGCCGCGATCGGAGGAGAGGAACTGGATGGTGAGAAGGAGGAGGATGGGGAGGAGTAGGAGACCGAATGGGCTTAGGAGGTCGGAAATGGCTTCGGTGAGGGCCTCGCCTTGGTCGCCGAGGAGGAAAGGGACGACGATGACGATGGCGACGACCACCGCCAGTAGAATGGCGTGGGGAGCTCCGCCTTGCCGTTCTTCTATCATTTCCTTTTGAGTTTCTGAGCAACCGCGTTTTTCAATACAACTATGTTTCTTTTTATTTTAGGTTTGAAATAGAGAAAAGCAAAGACTAAAAATACGTGACCGAAGTCGAAGAGACACTGATCAAATTAGGGGTTTTATCTGGTGTGCTCAAGTCTCTTACTAACGACATTGCTCTCTCCACTTGCAAAAAAAATGTGGGAATCGAAATATATTAATTACGCTCATACTCTTATTGTTTGTAAAAATGATAAAAATACAGCCCAATCTACTACAAATTATATACACTTGATATATCTTATACACTCTTATAGATATATTTGATAATGATGCTTGACTTATGTATTTGATATATTTGTCAATCATGTACTCATTTATACTCTTGATGAACTTGATACAAATACTGTTGATAATTTTATAATGATGCACTCTTTTATAATGCTGATACACTTTGCTAATATGTCGATCACTCTACCCCCCTCGCTTACCTCTGTCCACCATTTACTTCTAATTGCTCTACCTATCTGTCGCTTTCCTCTCTCTCTATAAATTGTTTATTGAATAAAAATAATTAAAAATTCATATGTGAAGTTTTTGCCATACTTACAAATTATCAAATATGAGTGGCACACCTACGAAATAACATATTTAAATTGCCATCCAATGCAATTTCACTTTTTTTTTTTCATTTCAATATTGTAGTTTTTAAATTTTATTATAAAAATATTGTGATATGTAAGGGGACCATCTAAATTATGTGTTCAATTTTTTTTNTCAATTATTTTATTAAATTAAAACATGTATTATATAATATATTATAAATTATATATATTACAAAATAATAATTATCCAGATTTTTTAACCTAAACTAAGTTTAAAAATTAAATAATAATAATTTATATAAACCTAATATTTAGTGAGTAATTATATTGGTTTTATGGTTTATAAATATATTATCAAATACATTTTGAACCATCGATTATATCGAAATTTAATTTTTGAATTTGTTATCACAAATATTTTTTATCATAAAATTTAAAAGTTACTATATTACAAAATTAAAAAAAAAAAAAGAAAAAAAGTCTCTAAATCATTACAGTTTTGATTTTATATCGGGTGTTTGAATTATGTTTTCTATTTTTAAAGATTAAAAACCAGATACGATTAATAAAAATAATTTATGAACTAATATTTAAAAACTTCTTTTAAGAGAGAATTTCTAAAAAGAATAAATCTTTTAAAAGACGCAGGTAGGGTTTATGTGGATGCTTTTTTCAAAAGCATTATAATCAAAATCATTATTTTAAGACACGACATTACCTCTAAAATTTAATTTTGAAGAGAGTCAAGACGAACTTCTTTGCCATCGTAATATTTTTTTAATAAATTTTGAAACTTACTTAAATTATTAAAAAAAGAAAATACAAACAAACTCATAGTGAAAAAATGAAATATTAAATTGCTTTTTCTTTATAAAAAAAACAGAAGAAAAATGAAATACAAATTATCTACACTTTTGAATACTGTCTATGTATAATAGTTTTTTTTTTTTTTCCTCAAACTACAAAGATTATAATTTAGGTCTTATTTAATAATTATTTAATTTTTTAAAATTAGGAGAATCTTAATTTCTTATTAGAATTTTCATTTTTATCAAGTAAACAAGTTGAATTCTTGGCTAAATTTTAAAAACAAAAACAAGCTTTTAAAAATTTATTTTTTTGTTCTTCAAAACTTGGCTTGGTTTTTTTTAAAAACATTTGTATAAACTAGATAACAAAACTAGAGATTTAATTAGACAATCATATTTTTTTAGTACAATTAGTAAGAGAATGAAATTTGAACTTCCACACTCAAAGAAAGAATGCATGTCAATTACTGCTAGCTAGGTTCATTTTAGTCTATTGTTCAGTTCATCAATTTAATAGTTACGTCATTAAGGGAATATTTAAGATACTATGCGTCTTCTATTTTAAAATATATATATATATATATATATATTTTATTTATTTATAGGAAACAAACAAAAATAAGAACATTGATTTTTGAAACTACATTCCATAAGAATAAGAGGTTTAAACTACCATTTTGGTCTCTATGTTTTGAAGTTTGTTGAAATTTCTTTTAGACATATGATGTAATATCTAATTATTGCTACTTCTTTTTGAAAAATTATCCAAATTTATCTTTATTTCAATAAAACATACATTTTCAATTTCATTAACTTACAATCTTAAAACTGTCATGAGCGACCATGACAGTCTTTACATTATATTCAAAGATGTAAACTTTGAAAATTTTATTCAATTGTGAATCTAGTATATTCATTAGTTACAGTTTATTAAAGCACAAGCTTTGTCAAAATTAGTGTTGTTCGCATTAAATTTTTGAAAAAAACGTAATTTTGAATTGAACTTGAGTTTTTGCAAAATTTGTTCATTAATCATTTGATCCTCTCTTTAATTTGTACATGGTAGAAACGTAAACCGAAAGCTTGTGCCTAAGATCCAATTACGTGCAAAATAACTAATGGATTTCCATCCAAAACTAACAACAAGCGTATTTTTGAACTCCTTTTTTAAAGTTCGAGAATATTTTTGAAATTTTTTAATGTTTAAGAATATTTCTAACCCAAACTATAAAGTTTAAGGATATTTATTATAATTTGGTCTATAATTTTTCTCTATTGCATTGCACTTGGGTTGAAGAGAAAAGGAAGTTGCTGTAATTGGGCTTTCTTTTCTCCATCATGGGCCTACTGGGCCTAACGGTATGAGAAATGGCCGTAACGGGCGTTTCTCTATCTCAAATATGGCCGATGAATAAATACTAAGCTATGAATTATTTTATTAATTTACCTATTTTGCCCCTCTAATTTTTCCGCAATTTATTCCTATTTATTCTTTTATATTTTTAAGTTTGTAACAATTTAACTAATAAATTTTAGTATATAATAGCTTAGTTTCGTACTTTAAAATTTTGTAGCAATTTATTTTCTACTTTAAAAAACTATATCATAATTAAGTATCAATTTACATTATTTAATAACTAATAGTTATATTTTGACAATATATTTACATAAACAAAAAATCTCATTTATGAAGGACTAGATTTTAATAAAAAATTTCATATAATAGACTAAATTCTTACCCACTAACCTTCAGACAAAATTAGTATAAAATTAAAAAAACTAAATTAGTATAAAGATTAAACCATTCCACATTAAAGTGTAATTTTTTTTTTTTTTTTTTAATGTTCATGAAAGGTTTAGGGAAAAGTGTTTCTCAGCCTAGTTTTATGTTTTGGTTTTTTTTTTTTAATTATATATTAAAATTATTGATAAGTTTTTAGCTAAATATATCAAATGATTCCTGATGGTATTAGATAAGTTAAATTTAATCCTTGGTCTTCTAAAAATAATAATCTTACCGTTCAATGTATTAAAAATTCACGATTAGCTTATTCGATAAAAAGAATTTTTAGAGTTGTTGGTAAGAATTGATGTATTATTAAATTACTCATTTGTCAGAAAATTTTGACTATGAACATATTATTTAAGTGTTATTTGGGGTATAAAAACCAACTGTTACTCATTTTTAAAGTTCAAACTACTCCTTAACAGGGAAATAAAATCTAGTACACGCTAATATATATTATTTCATTCATTATTTGACACATTATTAAATAGTTTGTTAATTTATTTTATGGACTCTACATAATGGTTGAATGCTACTTTTGTGGCGAGATGGAAGTAGAATAGAAAATATGGTAGCATGCTCACATGTTTTTTTTTCCCTTCTTCTTCTTCTTTTAAAATTGTAGTTGTAACAAATTTTCGTAGCTTTCAAATTTTACCAAATTAGTCAATTAAAATCATTTTAGTAGTTAGTAAGTAAATGTTTTTTCAATCATTATATAAATACGTAGGATAAAACTATCAACATTTGAAACGATAATTCGTGTTTCATCTAACAAACTATGATTAAAATTTGTTTGTGTATATATATATATATATAACCAAAATCACAACCAAACAAACTAGATATATCTTTTAAATTATAATAGTATTACATGAACTCCACTATGAAAGGGCTATAAGCCAGAACAACAAGCACACAATTGCAACTTTTATTTTTGGAATGGACAACAACAAACATGCATGCACAAACACACTAACATACAACATAATTCAATCAACTTTGAGAGAGAACTCACAACTGACAGAAACATTAAAAAGTACTAAAACTCAAATATTTCTTAGTTGTAACTTCCCATCCCCTTTCTGTAGATATATTTAGCCGGTGGCTGGCATTTTAAAGAGATTCCAAGTATTGGAATTCGTTGGGGACTACGTTCAACATGTTGATGAGGCCCTCCACCGTTTTTCCGGCGAAATCCATACGCGAAAGCAGACCTCCGATAGACGGCAACGTCGCATTGCAGTTGGACAGTGGCGTAGTAACTACAATGTTGCATCTTTCGGCGATTAGAGAGACAAGGAACTCCGAAGGATTCAACAATATCGAAAAGGTTCCCATGTTGTTTGTTGTTGTAGTTGACACAATGTTCCCGTTTCCACACCGCAATTGCACTGATGCATCTATAGAAAAATTATATTTTAGTCTCTAAACTTTTTCATGGAGTATTCCTCAAACACAATATTAATATAATCATTCTGCATTTTGTCGTTAAAATTTTATTTGTCCATTTTGGACCATCTATATTTTCTTATATGTAGTAACTTCAAATCTAAGCAAAAGTGACATTTCGTTACAATATATTTGTGCCAAAAAAGAAGGAAGAAAAAAAAAAACTAAAACAACTTTAATTTATAATGTATAGAAGTGCATTGACCCGTACAAAATTGAAATAAAAAAATTAACGTTTTATAATCATTTGGTTATTTATTTATTTATATTTTTTTTATGAAAAATAAGTTTAAAACATTACTTTTACACAGTTTTATCTCCGTAAGTTTTCTTGTTATGTAATCTAGTTTTTGCAAGTGTTTTAAAAAAAAAAAAAAAAAAAAAGATTTTTGTATGAATGATTCAATCTCACTGGTGTTATTGTTGAATGACTCATTCTTAGAAAGCTAATGAAAATTGACCTTTTGCACCTCACCATCGCATGGAATGCATTATCACGTTAAAGATGTCTCACCCATCATGAAATAGTCAGAGTCCTTATACAATTTTCATTTCAATCACCGGTTGGTTGATTGTTAATTTCTTTTTTAAAATCTCAAAGAGAATGAATATCGCGTTAGGGGTTTTATTATTTTACAATAGGAGGGAAATCCCTAATGCGGCAGTGTGCACTATGACATCAGCTGAAAGTTAGTTTTCATTTGATTTTAAGAATTGAGTCATTCCACGTTAACACATCTAGTGATTGAGTCATGCGTACAAAAACTTCTTTTTAAAAACTAAGCTAAATTTTGAAAGATAAAAAAGAATTCACACGTATGCGAGAAAAAGCAAATAATTACGATGTAGGACTTAGAAAGATGAAATATGGAGATTGATTAGCATACTTGGGAAAATAGGAGTGGCAGTGGCATTGATGCCAATGTTGCCATTGGCAGTGCAAAAAACAGTTCCTTGGATTTTGATAAGGCTAAGGAGATTGCCAACAATCCCAAGCTGAGCTTCCACCATTAATGGAGCTCCCACACCAATAATCATCACCAAAACAAACAAAACTGATTTCAAATAACCCATTTTTTCTTTCTTTTCTTTTCTCTTCTGATTTGCTTCCAAACTCACATTCCCACAAAGCCCAATATATAGGCAAGAACCAAACCCAAGTTGCACCACATTTTTTTGACACTCTAACAAAAAGACACACAACAAATTGAAATTGGAGCATGCGTAGAGAGTTTTTGTCTATTAAGTTCTTGCGATTATAGAATTAATGTTCAATTTTAAATTTTCCCCCAAATTCTATTATTTGATCTTTTCATCTTTTTTAGTAGATTCTTTAACTTTTAAATTTGTGTTTAATAAGTTTTTGTACTCAAGAAAATGTATAGTAACTTTTTAAACTTTCATCTATGTTTATTTATTTATTTATTATTATTATTACCTACCTTTTAAACATGTTTCAAAAACCAAACCACATTTTGAAAACTAAAATACAAAAGTTTTTGGAAACTTGATTTTATTTTTTAAAAAATTTCTTATAAATCAAGGAGGTGTTTAGGGTATTGAGTTGAGTTGAATTTTTAGCTAAACTCAATATTTGGTCCACCAACTTCATAAGTTGGTCATGTTAAATATAACTCGATCTCATCAACTTCAACGATGTTCACTATTAAAATTTGCACATCTATTCTAAGAGATTCCATCTTTCCCTCTTACTCTTTGCCTCCCTTCAATCATGTTTTCAGTGACTCCATCCGCTAACCACCGCGATGACAAACTCCAGTGACAATCATTGCTAACGACATGTACCGATGACCACCTCAGTAGTGGAAACAATCATGATTTAAAGAAAGTATTGAAACAAAAAATAAAATAGTTACAAAACGAAGCCTAAAAAACTAAACTTGTAATTCAAAACTTAAACAAATTATATTATATATATATAATATTATTTGCGGTTGTGATCTTAGAGAGTTTGCGCATGCAGCTGGTTGTCCCAAATTCTAGAAACTGAAATTCTGGTTCTTTGTTTTGTTATGGGGATGGCCACACCCTAAGATCAAATTTGACCCTTTAATTTCTACAATGGGATGCAAAATCCAAATCTAAATCCTCATTTTATTCTTTTTGATTCTGAAAAGGCTAAGTTAGGTAGGGGTCCATTGCCTCCTCAAGTTGCCCACCTGCTATCATTTTTCAACTCTCTTTTTGGGTTACGTGATTATAGCCGAGTCGACTTAAAATTATTCAAAAGAGATTGTCATACGTTATAGATGTTTGATTCATATTAATTTAATATGGTATGGTTATCATGTTTGCATTTCAACAATAGTTAGTAACATATAACTATGTAAATTAAATTTCAGGATCATGGACCAAATGTTTGTACTACAAGACTAAAATTATTCAAAAGAGATTGTCATACGTTATAGATGTTTGATTCATATTAATTTAATATGGTATGGTTATCATGTTTGCATTTCAACAATAGTTAGTAACATATAACTATGTAAATTAAATTTCAGGATCATGGACCAAATGTTTGTACTACAAGACTAATTTTATTTGATAGGACAATTAAAGTAATAAATAAGGGACCTTTTATTTATTTATTTATTACTTAGAAAAGTATTCGGGGTTTAATCTTTACTAGTGTAAGTTTTTTACTTATGAAAGTTTGAGGATTAATTTAGCTTTGAAGTAAATGAATAAGAATTCAAATTAAGTCCACAAATAATAATCAAATACAAGAGTACTTGTTGCCTGATAAATTTGGTATATCAAGTATATAACGGATACACTTTATATTCGGAGACTTAAAAGTAGCTATGAACGGAGAAAGGCAGATGACGGTAGGGCACTACTATTATTATCAATTTTTTGTGAGTTGGAAACTTACGTTTATTTGACAAAAATTGTGAAGTAAAGAGGGATCTCCAACCAGACTAAATCAGTTGTTTGCAAATTCAGCACAACGGCAGATGATTAAAAACCCATTAATAATATGACAATATACTTCACATCATCGAATCATGTAAAATAGGAAGAACCATATCAGGTTCTCCATTCCAAAACCAACTTATTTTCTTTAACAGACTTCATAATTCATATACAATTTCCTATTCATATATAGGCATTCAAACTATCAAAAAATTTCAATACAAACTGGATGGATGATGTTTGTATGGTTTGAAACTGAAGTTCCTGCTAGCTGCTGCAAACAAGATTCTCAGAGTTCCTTCTTTACACATGTAATATACTCCATCCTTTGATGCTGTGTGTTTGTATCAATCAAACAAAATATACCATTTGCCTTGTTGCTATAGAAGGGAAGTCCACAAAATTACTTGTATCTTCTTGCTAGAGGGGGATCCAGCCCTGCCATTTCAGCCATTACATGGTAAGATAAACCAAGTAAATCAAGGTATTGGAACCTCCCCTCACTCTCAAACTCTAATTAATTCACCAAAATATTGTCTACCTTTCTCATTCCCCTAACCTTTATTTATAACCCAATTCCATAACAAACTCTCCTAACTAATAACTAACATACCCTTCATATCCTAATAACACCTGAATACCATTCTATCATATCTACCACCATAGAAGAATCAATCTTGGATAGAGATAAGACAGGTTATGAAAAATGGAGATAGAGGCAGGCTAAAAAGCACAGACATGAATACTACACGATGTCACACAATGACACTTTTTTCCTAAAAAAGTATAGGACACGGACAAGGCAAAGACACGTTTCTTAAAATATACATTCTTAAGAATATATGTCATTTTTATCCTAGATGAATATTTAAAGTAAATGGGTTGATGCATGTATTTCACACAATTTACAATTATTGTCATATATGTGTTTGTTTAGTCTATTCAACAAGTGTTCTATGCATGTATAACACATTTGTTGCACTAACAAGTACCCGATACATGTTAGACACGGACATGCTAGGCAAAATAAAGTGTCCGTGCTTCTTAGGAGGCAGGCAAGGAAGGAATGAGGCAGAAATGAAAATCAAGAGATCTGAGTGAATGAAAAGGGGAAAAGAATGAAACACTTGGACAAAGAATGTCACACTATCAATTTGGACAAAATCAATGAGGTAGAAGAGATCTGAGTGAATGAAAAGAGAAAAACGAATGTCACACTATCAATTTGAGGTAGAAGAGATCCAAGTGAATGGAAAGGAGAAAAAGAACGACACGCTATCAAAATATAAAAGGACCTTTTTATGAAACTTCTAGCTCTCTTGCTGGAAATAAGGAAAATTCAAAGTTTGAACTTGATATTTTAAATAATAATAGTAATAATAATTAAAGGGGCATAAATCACCTTAATTTTGCCCGTTTCTGTGCCACAGAGAACCATGTCATTAGCTGTAAGCAAACATGTTATCTTGCTACCAGCTGAAACTCTCCCCACTTTGTGCTGTGCCTTTCTCAACCATATCTATTTTTTCAAGAATGAACTGATGATAACTATGATCATAACACAGAGATTACACATTATTCTTTAAGAGAATACACATTGATGATTACCTGAATGCTGTTCATTGAAGATTTACAGACTATGTACACAAAATCTTCAACGACACTCATTGCTTGCACGATGTCTCCTTTACCAGTTATAATATTAATATCGGGCTTTTCATGTCTTCTCCAGTTCTGCATTTATGCCTACAATTAGTTGAAGTTTATGGTACAATTATTCTGGCTACGGTAATGGTTCTACCTGAAATAATGAGCCTTGAACCATTGAACTAGCACTAAAAAGCCAGTCCTTATACACAGCAAGTGAGGTGATAGCCTTATGGTGCATCAGCATCCAACTTTTAGAAGGTCGCTTGATCTCTTGTTCCCATTTGTTTGTCACAGAAAACTCCTAGTTACAACAGTTTTTCTTTAGTGGTCATTTATGATTTATGGAGTTCTCTGGGGAAAAAACGGGAGGAAGAATAACTAACTTGTATGCTGGAATCCGTGCAGCCTGCATAAACCCTTGCTTGAACTACCTTAATGCACTTCAAATTCTTACTCTTGAAAAGAACTTTTGTTGTTCTTGATGCATCGATTACCTAGAGCAGAATAATATGTATAGTTAAATGAAAAATTCCGAAGCCATCATAAGTTTCTCCAATATTTAGTTTCAGACATTGTTTCATATATGTTGGCTGATATTTTGGATAAACGTGTGCCGCGCAGATAATCCTTGCATCCACTTAATAATTATACTGCAATTTAAGTGATAATATTATCATCACCTTCAACCCATGGCCATGTGTAATTGCAAAGATTATTTGTCCATGTGCCCCTAAATGTTGGATTTGTTCCTTGGACTCTATCACTTCGATGCACTCCAATCTTCCCTGGATCATTTTCCAAACCTGTATAAACACAAAACAGCTTAATTCTATCTTCTACAACCCATCCTCATTAAGGTATCAGTTATAATCACAGCATCAGTTACATACTCGAATAGTTTTATCTGCCGATCCACTAAGAAGACTCTCCCCAGATTCGAAATGCGTAAAACATGTCACTGCTTTTCTATGTTTCTTTATGTCCCATAGAAGTGATGCCGATTGTCCCTTGATGTTCCACACCTATAGATAGGCATACAGGTCATGTTTTCAACTTTGTGCCAGAAAAGTATTTATTTCCCATTCCAAATGTCCGCAGACAGCAGTTTATAGCTGAAGAAAGTTCACGTTATTACATTTAGTTTTCAATTTAGCCATCTCCACCTTTTCCTAAAACTAGGACTCAACCTTTACTGAAATGACATCTCAAACGTGTTTATTGAAACCCACTCTTATGTTCCTCACCTTTATAGAACCATCTGAGTATCCACCGAAAAGAAGTCCTTTGTAGAAGATGAGGGCACATACAGCTCCACTGCTGTTGAAACCCAGCTCTAAGACTTGTGTGTGCACGCATGAAATTCGCTGTTCTTACAATTTGAAGATGTTAGAAGGACAAAGAATGAGAATCTGTCATTTGTCAATAATGGTTTATAAATACAAAATTATATTTAAATAGTTTTCAATAATTCATTGAATTGTTTTTTGATGATGAAGCTGTTTTACTTACTGAATTATTGGGCATAAGATAATCTGCTACTTGATGCAACTCTTCTGCCATCCAAGTTATATGTGAAAGACGTCTAAGTGACTCACGAACTCCTTCAGAGAAACGAGTAAGCTTTTGCATCCCTATGTAGAAATATTCATCAGGAACTCACTTGAGATCATTTCAGGTACATTGGGAAAAAAAAAATTGCATGACTTTCCATCGAGCACATCATTTAAAAATTCTGTAACATTGCAAGGAGTATAGCCTTTATGACTATGCCAATCCAGCATACAACTTAGGAAATGTATTACCTTTTCCAGAGGTATAGTTAAAGATGCAGAGACAAGCCAGAAGTCTTTCTTCAAGTTCTACTCCTGGATGCAAGAACAGCTCAATCCCACTGAGTAAGATCTCACAAGCATAACATCTAATGCTACTTGGACTCTTTGCAACCTCACATCCAAGCCATGTAATTGTCGTTAAACAGTCCCTAGAAACCTTCTTTATATTGCTCTTTAATCCCTTTTCTAAAGCATGAAAGACAGGCTCCCCAATACAGATGATGTTTCTGGCCATCAGACTGCACCATGAATCCATGCCAGCATCCTACAAGTTTATTTAAGGTTGTAAGGCCAAACAGTACAGTGTAACAAATTATACTATTCTTGACGCGCACCTGCAAGCTTTGGTCTAACCAATTGAACGATTTGATCATGTTCTGATGATCAGAACTCAAACCAACTTTTTTAAGCAACCATGCAACTGTGTATGGCTCTCCTGTCCAAGCAAACGTTCCACCGATAGTTGACAAAATAGATGCAGACAACAGCTGCATAGCAGAGGTTTCTTCGCAAGCCACTGACCTGAGAAGGACCTGTATAGCCTCTTCTTTTAACAAGCTCGTTGTGGAGCAATCGTCCTGTAGACAAACACTCTAGTTTTGTCAACTGAAACTAAGTTGGACAAACCATGCAACCAAAGAGAAATTTGTCAACACATTACACAACAGTGTCGTTTCAATGATGTTTCTCCATGGATTCATCTGTTGGGATCCCGGTTATAGCATAACAACTCTGAGATTGTATTGAAATATCAAAGAAAAATTACCATAGTAATTCCCAAGATAATTAATACCCAAATTTATACCAATCCCTCAAATTCAACCATCCAATCTAACCATCTTCCCAAGTAATTTACTTACAATTACGTGCAAATATATCAATAACATTCCCAAAACTTCTCTATTCGTAAATATCCATTCAATAATGTTTCTGCAATGTTTTTCCTTATATATTCACCATCACTTTTAGAAAACTAAATCCGGAAATAATTCATTTTAAAAGAAGAACTAGGGATTCTAGAAAGATGATGTTCAAACTTACAATACCACTTCCAAATTGAACACTTACCAGTACAAGTAATTGGATGAATAAATTTGCAGCCAAAAGTTGATATTCAGTTTGCAAGTGATTGACACAAAGCATTAGTATGTGAATAATGTCATTTTTCCCTTCATTCTTAATCCGTTGCAACAAGCTAATGGCAGAAGACCTAAACAAGAAAGTGAGAATTGTATTACAAAAAAACAGGCTTTCAATAAACAACTTAATTCAACCTAGTGCAAGAGCACAACTGGTGCAATTGTTCATACCTAGGAACACGAAGGATTTCATTGAATACTTGAAGTGCAATATGTACTGCTTCCTTCTTATCACTTTGTAAGAGACACAGAAATGGAGCCACTGAGATGAATTTTGATATATAGCCTCTGCACTCTCCATCGAGTTGCATGCATTTTACAAGAATACTGCCAAGAGACACTAATCCTCCCACATTGTTGGTTCTTGCAACTTCAAGAAGCCCACAAAGTACACTTGGTGAGCTGATTTCTACTAAATGCATCTTATTTGTGTCCTCGTCAAATGCAGTTACCATTACTTCAATGATCATCATTGATGCTGCAGGAGGAGTCAGCATAAGTGATGGTGACCAAGCATTATAACATTTTGAGGTGCATATAATCTCCACCAATACAGGTAGAAGCTCTAAGGACTTGATTTCCCTAGGAGATGGACTGATGAGGTAGATAAGAATTGCTGCCTCATGAACATTCTGCTTTAGAGCAGTTGCCAAATCACACAACTGTAAACCCTTCTTCTTAATATCTTCTATAACTGAATTGTTTTCAGAAATTATAGTTGTGAGCAGAGAAACTGATGCCCTTATAACCTTTTCTTCTTTAGAAGTTGAAATGCCTGTCACCAATTGATCCATTATTAAATCCTTTAACATGGTGTATTGTACTCCCGTTTTGTTATTCAACATTTTGTAAACTGTTGAAACTTCCACCGCATACTCGTCATCATAGTTTCCCAATCCTTCTGAGAAACATAATCTTGAAATCGCTTTCTCAACAAGTCCCAATATTTCACTTTTTGAATCTCTTCTGCTATTTGCATGATATAATTGCCCTTTAGCATTATTCTGCTTAGTAATCTGACAGGATGAACCTTGACCGAGAGATAAAGGTAAAGAACTATCAAAAGTCTGTAAGTTGCATGGGTTTACTGGCAATTCTTTTGGTTCACTTTCTTCAAGAAAATTTTGGAAGACCTGAGGTTCCAAGTTCTTTTGTTCTATGCTATGTGACTTGTAACCATTGAATTTGTTTGAAATGGATTTCATCATGTTTGCTTTAGTGTATTGTTCCTTGACCCTGCTTTGAGAAGCACTGGACAAGGATATCAAACTCTGCTCTCCGTCAGACTTGGAGCAAGCATACTGCAGCTTCCTGTAAGGTCAGTGCAAAAAAAGATTCAGAAATATGACTGAGATTTGATATAAAAGGACATTCAAGTATAATAAGCATAAGCATTCACGACCGAACTGATAAAACTTTTCTGGCATGTCTGCTCGTGTGCTTCTCTTAGAGTGATTAGTGTCGTTCATACCTGCCTGGTAAATAAAAAAATTAGTAACATGCTAACATAATAGAAGACAATAAAAAATTTGAGTTTGAACAATAAGAATAAAAGAAAGCTAATGGGGTCGAGAGTTAGACGAACCTGAAAATCACTGTCACTTTCAGAATTGTTCATTGATGAGAATAATGAAGTTGGTGAACCAGGATGGGAATCCTTCAACAGGTCTCCGATGCATTTGGTACTAGAATCTCGCCAGAATCCCCTATCATTAAATTGAGGTTCTGGGATAAAACCCAATTTCTTTTGGGAATTCGCTGTATCTTCACATCTTGGAAAATCTTGTGATGCCTTTCTTTTATCTTGAAATACATCAATATGATCAAGTGGTGGTATAATGTCATACTGGATTCAGTTTTACAACATAAAAGGCAAAAGAGAAAAGGAAGTGTTAATAATAATCTGACTAAGAACCAGTAAGGGATGAGGATATTAAAGGCTTTTCTAAATCCATACCTTTTCTAAATCCATACTAAGCACGGGGGATCTAGAACTAGAATTATGAAAGGTGAAATAAAAACTGAAGAAAACTAATAGAATAAAACTAGAAATGGACAAGTAAGTCTCCTAGAGAAACCTTCAAAACTTACATGGGAGATAGTTGGGCAGAGGAACCCGCAATCAGTTGCTTCTGAAACTTCAATCCTTGAAAATGAGTCGTGCCTATTTGGAGCCAGGAACGTATATTAGATCCGCTTTGAAATTTGTACACTTGGTAATGCAACTTTGCTAGTACTGATGCAAGCAATGATAAACAACAATATGAAGCAACCTTCACAAAAAGCTTAAATGAGAAAATATTGCATCAGGAATCTCTTATTTTTCAACAGAACAAACGAGGTAGACTTTTTTTTTTTTTTTCAAAAAGAGGAACTGTGAAATTACATTTTCTTGCAGCCACTCCTATGAACTGAGACCTCTCATGTACCAATCCTTGGTCTGGTAAATTTTTCTCGCTTGCATATCAATTTTCACACTAAAAGTTTTCTACATAACCTATGTGTGTTCTGGATCTCACTACTATCATTTAGTCTCGTTCTTTTTCTACTTTGGAGATTAATAAATTACAAATTGGGGCCAATACAAGCATAGCTCAATAGATTAAGTATCAATTGCAACAAGCTAATGGCCAATACAACCCCTGCCCTTGCACCTGTTGAACTCAAAACAAGTTTCAAATTCAGAAACTATTCTTTTGCTTAGTGTTATAAACTTATAATCAATCCTAAACATGTAAATTACTTGATCATATAGAAAATTCCCATGGTATACCAGTGCTCAAAATCTTAAAACCAAATAGGCTATCTGACCATGAGCATTCTTTATGTCATAACCCAATAAGAATTTCACAAAATGATTGTGCAGTTAGCATCGAGTCAGCTGGTAAGATGCTGCATAAAAGACTGTCGTTATAACACAGACACTGTGCAAAATTCAATAAACATGCTAATACTTTTGAGGCCACATATTTATCGAGTCAGGATAGATTTATTTTCCTTAGAAATTTATCCCAGACTTACAAAGAATGTGATCCATCTTCAGAAGACAACATACTCCTGCTTCCATGTTGCTGCCACTGGTGAGTCTCTCCGTACGACATAACCTGATAATACATCAACCAGTCCTTGTATTTTCTAGTCACCTGCCTTATAGTTGATTCACCATAATCACCCACGCCAAATTCTACAGAAGAATTGAACCCCATACTTTTACAATTTTCTTGCCTCGAACATGTAGCAAAAGAAAGAAGAAGACTATAGCAAAATTCTTGAGCAAACTCTGTGAGAACCAATCTGGGGGAAACCAGCAGGGACTGAAGGAAGTGCAGAGCAACCTGCCACTCATCCCCTTGAAGCTTCTTGACCACGGAAAGATAGAAGTAAGAGCAGCAAACTAAATAACGATTTTCCATTCCTGATGTCTCACCATGGTCATCAAGCAACGCTGGGACCTGAAGCATGTCTTCAGCAGTCTGAAGCCTAGTGGCCCTCGCTTCTGAAGTGCTTGTTTGAACTGCATCTTCAATGTTCTCAATACCCCAGTAAAGATTTGAGATGATAGATTGTTCCATGAATTCCAAAAACCCGTGTCTCTGGTTTCTTAGCTTGGAGGTGCATCTCAATTTAACAGCAGTTCTAGCCTCCGCATTGGTCAAGAATTCATGAATATACTGGTTGATAGAAACAACAAGACCCCTAATGGAGTTCAGGTCCAGTCGCTCATTTTCACAAACAGATGGTGGGCATTGAGTGGGAGAAGAAGAAGAAGCAGTAGGCATGCAGGTTTTGGACATGGCGGTCTCATGAAGAGCAGAATGCACTGAAACAATAAACAAAAGAGATGAAAATTTATCTCTGTTGCAGAGAATTGAAGGTCCGGAACAATTTCCCGTGACAATTCCAGCCAAAATCCAAAATTTCTGAGTTGGGCCCTTAAAAACTTCCTTCCTACTACAGACAAACTGTTGACCTTCGCTTCTATCATGGGTACATTTCCTGGTTCTCTCTTGGATTCACTCGATCAATAAATTACCATTATAATTTGGCACCATGTGATTGTGAATCTAAAACACTGTTCCAAATTCCAAATCATTTTTAGAACAACAAGTGAAGAACACGAACCTCTCGTCATGTGGGTGTTTATAAGAAGCATCCAGCTGCTCGGTTTCCAAGAGAATCCAAGTCGCTTCGTGAGATTTTTGGCTTTTGTGGGTAATCTTCAACCATGGGACTGTTAATTTTTAGGTTATTGAATCAGAAACAGTACAATGGTTAAAATGGTAAAGTAGGAGGGATTGGAAAATGGCAAGGATGGAAGCTGGGGTTCTTGTTTTTCTTTTTGGGATAAAAGACAGAGAGACTGAGCTTTGATAGCTAATCACTGTACCGTTTTTTTGTTTGGACGTGCCATTATATGGCTGTCATGATAAGGAAAATACACGAAACCAGCCTCACTACCCCTGTGTTCTTATTTATCTCCATCTCTTTTTAATTTTAGCATCCACTAAATTCTACTTTGTATTTTATGAATTTATAACGTTTGGACTCGTTTGTAGTTTTGTTTTATTAGTATTATATATTTTAAAATAAGGTAGTTTTTGAAACGTTGTAATATATATTTTTTATTTTAAAAAATTAAAATTGGAATGAGATTAGAGTACGATACTTTTTAGCGGGAATAAGTGCGAATTTGAAGCTTTAATTTTAATGTAATAAAGATATTATTTTATTTTAAAGTTTATAGTTCAATTTTAATCTTAATTGTTGAATATAGAAAGAAAAGAAAAGAAAAAAAAAAAAAAGATAAACTATATAAATTTATTGATTTCCATTTTATTCCATCAAATAAAGATTTTTTTTGGACTTTCAACATGAATTCGCAATCAATTAAACTACAAGTCTACAATACATACAACATATTTATTTAGATTTAATGTATGTCCAAACAATGGTGAAATGGGAAGAAGATATTATCCCGATTTGAAATAAAGATTTGAGAATGACATTTGTAAAGACTATTAAAATGCAGTAGAAAAGCTATGAGTCTGGAAAAGGTCGTAAATAGTTTGTAATTCTTCAGGTTTTGTATCTATTTATTCACTAAATTTTAAAAAAGTACTGTTTAATTAATTTATGAAGTTTCAATTTTCTATTTAATAGGTTTTTATAAACTCAAAGTTTCTTTAAATTAATTTATCTATTATATGTAAATTTGAATTCTCTGTCTAATTTAACCATTAACTTTTAATGTTATGTATAGTTAGACTTGTGATTTTTTTTTTTTTTTAAAAAAAAACTTAAATACTAAATTTATAATTTATCTTAATTTTGTAATATCATCGTGTCAACTATATGCTAACCTAATTAAGGTAGATATCTCTAATTAAGAGAGTAGTGATTTGTATGTCTTCACTCTAAATTTTGTTAATGTAATAAATTATAGTTATATTTTTAGTTCGAATATTTAAGAGTGAGTTTTTAGAGTAATTTATTATTATTATTATTATTTTAAATATTAAAAAAATAATTAAAAATAAAGATTTAAAAAATTGTCTTCACTATCCTCCCTCTCCACCCTCCTCATTTTTAATAATTATTTTTAATTTAAAATGGCATAGCCACATCTAAAATATTGCATTTTGGAATTTTAAGGTCCAGATGCACCTATATTTGAACACTTGAAATTAAAATACTAAGAGCGTGTTTGGTAGAAAATCTAAAATAAAAATTTTAAAATAAGGGATTCAATAAAATGTATTTCATATTTTTATATATGTGTTTGATAGCATATTCATAAATTGGATTTTAATTTAAACAGTTATTTAAAATGTGTTTGATACTATACATTTATAAATCATAAAACTAGTTGTAGTTACTCACTAATATTTAATTGATAATAAATTGTTATTAATTAATTTATGAACATGATTTATGTTTAAAAAAATTATACAATTATTATTTTAAAATATATAATACATTACATATTATATAAAAAATATAAATTGAGTTTATAACTTGACACATTGTATTTCTGAATATTTTTATCTTGATTTAATATAATTCTGTATTTTAAAATTTTAAAATTCAAAGTCTTGATACAATAAAAACATAAAAATATTGCTTTCAGAATTTGCACAATCTGAATCACAAGATCTAGAAATAATTTTTAGAAATAGAATTCGGATGGCCCAGGGAACATAGTAAATCTAAAAATGTAAAACATTATTTGGATTCTTAATTTCTGCTTTTAGAAAAAGAAAATTAAAGGGCGAGATTGAAATTGGACGGTGGAGATTGAATCAGAGATTATGGGGCCCACCGCATGTCACGGGAGAAAAATTATATGAAATATTATGTTGGTCCAATCTTCCAAACTCACATGCAAAAACTCATTTTTGTGTGGTTTTAGTATGGAGGAAGTGACATTTTGCCCCCACTTTACTTCCCTCGTTCTCTCTTTTCCACTTCAATCAAACCCTAACCACTCCCTAACCCTATTCTTATAATCATGTTGCCTTTATACTTTTTGACCATTCCTATTGGTTGGTCACACATGATATCGGTTAAATTACAACTTTAGTTTCTAAAGTTTTAGGTTTGTTGATTTTTCATTTTATATACGTGAGTGTTTAAGTCAACTTACGTGCACTTTAACTGATTTTACAGGACAATCCACATGACTCTACAATGTTTAGGTGTCAAGGAAACTCATAAAATATTAAATCATAGGTAGGTGGTTACCCTAGATTGAACCAATAACAGTGGTCACCCTAGATTGAACCAATAACCTCTTACCCATTTATTTGATACTATTTCTCTGTTTTTACATTTTTAAGTTCGTTGATCTAAAATATTTTAAAACTTTTACAAATGTTTAATAGGTCCATGAACTTTTTATTTCGTATCTAACAAGTTCCTGACATATTTGAAATTTTAAAAAATTTACTGATCTATTTGATATAAAATTGAGTTTTATGTCTATATAAAACTTTAGACTTTCTATTTTATTTAATAAGTTCATGATTTTTTTTATAAAAAAAACAAACAAACAAAGTTATATTGGAAAACATAAATTAAAAATTTGGAGATTTATTGGACAATAAATTGAAAGTTAAATTTGGTACCTATTAGGTACATTTTAAACTTCTAGTTTTAAATAGATATAAACTTAAAAGTTTAAGGACTAAATTTCTAATTTAATTAATGATATTTATTTTTTACCAAGCTTAAAATTATTCATTGGTTCTTATTTTGTACAAAATTATGTAGTTAACTTCTTTATGTGACATGTGAATTTTATTTTAGTTTGACAATATACTGCGGATGAAGAATTTATCCAATTTTTAACATTTTAATCAATGGTATATGTCGTTATTAGTTGAGTTGTATTTAAATTGGTATAAAATATATTATTTAAAGACTATCCTAAAAAAATTAAAATTAGTACATAATGCACAATTAATATGTGTGTCATATGCATAGTAAATAAACTAACAATAAAAACTTATTACACACAAAATTGATTTATTATGAAATTATAATTTTATAGTAGTGTAAAAACTACATAGATATAACCATTTTTTTAAAGATTTTTTTCTTAGTACAATAAATTGAGTAAGGAAATTTGAACTTCCAACCTAAAAAAAAGTAATACATGTTAATTAGAATTATCGTTGAACTATGTTCACTTTGATAGTTTTTAATCATTATTTGAGACTTTTACAAAATTTATGTATGAAAAGATATGACAAAACTTGTGAGTCGTAGTATAACTTCTTACTTGTTTCTTTTTCGTTCAACAATTTTAGAAATAGAGATCTAACCATCGAATTTTAAAATGATAATTGATATCTTAATTCACGTACAACTTTTACAAATATGTATCTTATGAAACGACAATAAGAATTTTTTTTAAAAAAAATGCATTTTAATATGTTTATGTTGTTATGTGTTAGCATAGTGGTTTTGTCGCATATGTAACATGCTAAACTTTACAGTTAATTTTAGTCGCATCTCTTGTATCTTTCTTGTGGTGCAGCTTTACACCTCGGCCTGGTCAACAAATACTAGTCTCTTAAACTAGACTAAATCTTAAACTAGACTAAACATTAAGCATAAACTCAAAATGACCTAGAAGCCTCTAGCTTGCCCCTTGAGCCTACAATTTTGTCCAGAAAATTTTCTAAAAAGTGGCCAAGTGTTACTTTGACTTTCAAAGAACTTCAAGTGTCTAAAGTGTCCTAAAGCATATAACTTACTCCTAAGCTACAAATGTGTCTTAAAGGTACTTAGGTGCCCTTTAAAGTCAAAAAGTAATTCAAAATAACTCAAAAGTCTCCAGCCCGCTCCTCAAAACCTACAAAGTAAGAAAAAAAATTTAAAAATGACTAATTAAGTGACACTTTGATTCTTGAAACAACTTAGAATATGCTTAAAGTAAACATAAAGTGTGTAACCCACTTCGAATGCAAAATCGATTCAATTACAACCCAAAGCTTAGGTTGAACATGTATTCTCTTCAAATCAAATATCTAAAAACAGTAAAAATAAAGCCTTTGGCCCAAGAGTCAATCTCTCCACAAGGCAAGATGTCTAACTCTAACCCAATCTCTTAATGTTCTTGGCATACATGAAGCAATTCAAGACATGAATTGCAAAAGGTTCCATAAGCTCTTCACTCAACATGAAGAAAAAAAAGTAAAAAACTTAATTTTAACAATTCACTCATAATCTAATAAATTTTAGATAGCCTCCCAACTAAACCCAAATGCCACATCATCAAACGTAGTAAAAAGACGGAAATACCCCTAGTTAATAAAAAGAAAATTGAAAGGATAGAGAAAGGAGAATGAAGAGTTGAAGATATGGATGGCGTGGGTTAGTTTTTGTTGGGAATTAGATAATGAAATGATATAGGGATGGAACCAATGTGTACATAACATACATTAGTTGATTGGGCTAAATTATGAAACAGAGTAAGAGGGCAGGCCTGGCCCGGCGTTGAATGCCAATGGGCCCATTTCTACACTGACGCGTTACTGTCTCCTGATTTGGGCCAAATCCAGCCTCTCGTTCTCGCCAGCTTATGACGTCAGCAACAGTAGTATTATTATTATTATTATTACCAAAATTATTAATTTATACCCTCAAACTCAAACTCTTAAATTTATCATTTATATGCATCAATGAGACTTAAAATTTAATTAATTATATTCATAAACTTTTATAAATGAATCCATTTGCATTTGTAGTTTGGGTTTCTTTTAAAAATTGCTCGTGTCAATTCTACTGGTCTATTTTGTAATGCGATATTTGAAAAAATTTACACACGTGTAAGAGTTGATGCATAGACGAATCTTAAAGGTAATTTTAATAGATCATTCTAAATTGATTCACTTGTAGTAATTCAGAAGTTTGATTGTCGCATGATTTTTTTCAAGTCCTAAAAGAATCAATTTTAAAATAAGTTATATAAACATTCTCATTTTTTTTTCCATTCTAATATTCTAAGTTTTTTTATATTTGTTCAATTCTTAAACCAATTTTTTTAGTAACCAAAATTTCAAGTTAAGACATAAAACCCCACAACGTCTAGCAAAATTCCAAAATCATAATATTTTTTTTGGTATGATTTAGTCTAAGAAAACGATGTATATAGATTAAAATATCAAATTTAGATACTATTTTAGTCTATACCAAAACAAGAAATAAGATATATAGACCATATTTAGAGTATTTTGTATAATTTAGCTTTATAAAAATATTTATTCAGGAATAATAATAATTTTAAAAAAATAAAAATAAAAATAAAGTACTTTGACGACGGAGAAAAAGGAAGAGAGAAGTGAAAGGAAGATGAAGATGAAGATCCCCCATGTGCGGAGGTTGAAGGATCCAACGGCTGATGTGACAAGAACGGGGAAGGAGATGCACGGATAAGATCCTCTGCTACTGCCACGTCGTTTCACTGGACCCACCATCATTCTAAAAGACATTAAACCAATAACAAGACTGCACGTGCTGAAATTAGTCAAAATAACACGCTCTTACCTTTATTAATTCAGTCAAACAGTTGTTACGTTACAAAATTTATTTTAGTTGGGTTCGGATGTTTTTGTGTTTTTTTTAAGATAACTATTTGATTTTCTAGTTGGATCTGAGATTTTCTTTATTATAAAATAAACAATTACAATATATATATATATATATATATATATATATTCATTATACCTCTAATATTTTTTAATGTTTATTTAATATAATTATATATTTTCAAATCTAAAACTAAAAGTTTTGATAGGCTGAAAATATAAAAATATTGTTATTAGAATTTAAATGTTTTTATCATAAAATTTAAAAATAGTTGTCGAAAATAAAATTTAAAATATTTTGTCAAACACATCTTTATTGAATTTAATAAATTTGAAAACCTAAAATATAATACTTAATTCCATCCAAACAAACTTTTCTTGTCCACATCTTCCTCTCACTTTTAATTGCTTTTTTTTCCCCTTGAATATCATACACAATTCTTTTAAAAAGATAATATATTATATACAATTAAAAGTTGATATTTATTTGACATAAACTTTTAATGGTTTGTGTCTCTTCTTCTTTTTCTTTTTTTTTTTAAACTTGAATATTATACACAATTCTTTCAGAAAGATAATATATTATATACAATTAAAAGTTGATATTTATTTGCAATAAACTTAAAATTTTGAGAGATTAAATTTATAATTTTACTTAAGAAAAAAATTCAATACTTAACACTCATGCATGGCTTCAAACTCGTAATTATGTACTCATCAAACTTATATATATATATTAATCAATAAGTATGCTAAATGCTTTATATATTAAAATAATTTTTACAAAATAAAAGTTTTAGGTACTATTCTGGTCTGTATACATTGTTTTTGTTATTTTGGTCAACATATTTTCAACTTTTTCCATTTGTGTTTATGTACTTTCAAAACTTTCATCTTGCTTCATCTACTTTTAAATAGTAATCGTTTTGGACGTTTTGTTTCATTGCTCTTCATTCACTAAATTTCTTACAAAGGAACTATAATTTTGTATCAAAGAGTATTTATTTAGTATAAAACATGGTTTAACTAAATAAGGACTAAAATTGTCGATTTTAAAAAATACAAAAATCTAAAAATTGTATTTGAAAGTACGGGGACTAAAACGATAAAAATGGAAAGTATAAAAACCAAAATGAACATTCTAAAAGGACTAAAAGCAAAATTGGTCAAAGTTGAAAAATATAGGGACCAAAGTATTATTTAAAAAAAAAAAAAAAACAATGAAACAACTAGTTTTCATACCAAAATAGACTCGAGTAAATAAATAAGTAGAGATAGACAAATGAATGTTGATATTAAATAACTCAACTTCTATCATGTTCACTAAATCCAGACTAAACGATTATGCACCTCAAACACATATTTATTGAGAAAACCCCATATTCCCCTCTCTTGTGTTTCTAAATCCAAATTAAACAACTATGCACCTCAAACGCAGACAAATTAACTTCAGACTTCAAAACTCAACACAACACACCAAATAGTCCCTAAATAGAGATGTCCATAGGGTAGGTAGAGGCCGCGGATGGCCTCCCACTCCCCGTTTCATTCCCATCCCCACCAAATTCCCCACGGGGATCGGGGAGGGGGGGGGATTATTCCCACCGGAAATTTGCGGAGATCGAGTTTCCCACGAGAAATTTTTTCCCGTTTGATTTTTTTTTTTTAAAAAAAAACAATTAACATAAATCAGTATTACAAAAATGTTTAATTAAATAGTTAACTTTAATACGATTAGTTCCACATGGATGATTAGAATTTAAAGAGAAATTACTCAAAATTTTAAAGTTGAAGAAATAGTTATCTATCAAATTATTCACATATACAATCAAAATTTATTATAATTCAAACATATCATTTTTCTAACCTAATTAAAACATATTCATTATTTTGATCCTTAAATAATAAATCTTGAAAATTAAATATAATATTTATATAATAAAAAAATAACATAAAATTAAATTATTTTAATAAATATAAGAAAAAAAAAACCTAATGGGACGGAGAATGTTCCTCGTCCCCGTCCCATTGGGGAAAGTGGACATCTCTGCTCATGAATGATAATTGTTGTCCTTTTTATTTTAGAGTTGTGACTTGTCAAGGACAACATAACCTCTATAATGGTATATTATAATCTGCTCTGACAATAATCTCTCAATAATTTATTTTCATTTCATTCAAAATGTCTCACACTAATGAAGATGTTGTTCTCACTTATATATCATTAATGGTTTCACCTTTCCCTAGCCAATTTGAGACTTCTAGTTAGAATACCATTACACACCACACTCTGAGGCATGACTGGGGTTAATCCACTATTGTCCCCCTTAAGGCTTGTAAAATTTAGTTCAAAAATTTGAGAATTTATTCACCACGTGATTTTGTTCAGACCATGACCTTAATACCAATTGGTAAGAACAACAAACTCTCCACATATCTCCACAATTATATGGTATCGTCTAATTTAAACACAAAAACTTTACTTTTGAAATCTCCCAAAATATACTATTGGTGATATTGTCTATCATCCATGTAAGGTTGCAGTTTCCCACTTTTCTAAGCAATGTAAAATATTGATGACATCCTTAACATGTTAATAAAGTTTATAATAAGACCACCCTCAAATTTGTGTCTATATAATTTATGTGCTTTAAACAAAATTAATTGTTCACTAAATATTTCATCTTGGTGTTTAAAAATTTTCTATCATTTATTTTCGCAAGATTTATCTCTTGAACACCACCATGAATTTAAGCAAAATCAAACCATGGTAATCTTTAAATAACACGTCGAACTTATATAAACGATAAATTGATGAAGTTAACCATAGGAATTTGTTGAATATTCCATCAAAAACAATTAAAACAGAGAAATATATTTTTTGGTCACTAAATTTTTTGCCTAATATTTATTTAATTTCTAAATTTCAAAATGTTATACATTTAATTCTTAAGTTTTGAACTTAGTTTCAAATTAGTTCTTTGAATTTAAAACATTACAATTCTACTTTTGACATTTGAGTTTTGCTTCAATTTCGTTCTTTTATTTCAAGATTTACACTTCTAACTCTAATTACTTTTTACTAAATACTAATTTTCCGTCGCTGAGTGTTAATTTATATTAATAAATTAAAAAGAATTAAAAGAATTATAATTAATTAACTTTCGCTATTTTTCTTCACTTTTAAAAATAAATTTAAAATTTTACTTCATAATTATTTTTAAATAAACTAAGATCAATTAACGTCGAAAGTGAATATTTAATTAAAAAATGAGGTTAAAAATATAAAATTTTAAAATCTATCTTAAGAACTAAATTAAAATTAAATACAAAATTTAAGGATTAAATATGTAATAATTATGCTCAAAATTAAAAGAAAAAAATCCTCAAAAAAATATATAAACGACATAAATAAATAGGGGAAATAAATGAAAGGCAGGCGTATTAGAGGGTAGGGGATGAGGTCCGTGACAAAGAAGATTGTGGGTTTTAATTATGAGAGGATGTCAGTGCTTCATCAATACACCAATACAAATACAATACGATGCCAAAATTAATTCAAGTGCATCCAAAACTTTACACAGCAGACACCAAAAAAATACAATTTATTTGGTCCGAACCGTGTCAACTGAGAACCAGACCGGACAGTGCAGTTGGTCGCACATGTTTTCTTCACACCAATTAAAAATTGTTCGATGAGACTGTTACGATATACATGGTTGGCTTTAACGGCTGTGGATCGGAGATATATGATTTCTATGTTATTTAATAATCATTAGATGTAAATTTGAAGGACGGGTTGTCATAATAACTCATCCAATTAAATTATATAGCTCCGAATACTACTTCATTTTCTCCATCCAACTCAATTTGACATTTCGATCACCTCCTTCTCATTATTTTATACTCATTCTTAAAGTTTAAAATGTCCATATCGACTAAAGTATATATATAAAAAGAAAGAGTAGGTTGTGTATTTGGGAGGGCTCGAACCCTGTGCTCCCTTCCTTCTAACAAGGTATTTAAATCATTATGTCAAGTTGTTAATTAATAAAGGGATAAATTTGCATTTCTCATCTCTTTAAAGACGAGGTTTACTAAAAGGAGGGGCCTCGTCTCTTGCAAGGATGAAAATTAATAAAACTATGATATTGAAAACAATTTTGTATAAGTTTAATTAATAAAAAAAAAATCCATGAATGTTGGGGTTAAAAAAATTATAACAAGAGAAGAACTGGGGAATGTTTTTTTTTTTTTTTTTTTGGTTTTTAAAGAAAAGAAATGAAAAATTAATGTCAAAATTATGCGTTGTGACGAAGAGAGTTTATTAATAGGTAGTTACAAATACAACAATCAAAGTCTAAAATATTTGTAGATATAACACAATATGAAAGAATTTGTAAATATAATAAAATTTAGATTTTGTTTTTGAAGTCTATTGAGTGATAGACCATATCAACATTAGCATAGATTTTGCTATATTTGTAATCTTTTTTTTTAATTATTGTTATACACTTAATTATTATCCATAAAAGTGTTATCAAACGCAGTTACCCTTTATTAATTAAAATGAAAATTAGTATGAAATCCGACAATAAACATAGAATTTAAATTTTATTATCAATATTTTGTTTGGTATTAAATTGGATGAATTGAAGGGATCCAAAACATGTCATGTCTCCTTTTAAAACAATTATATATATATATGTTATCCAAGACATACTTATGTCCTTTTTTGAATTTCCTTTTTTTTTTTCTTTCTTTCTTTCAATTTTATGTTTATATATGTCCGTGGGATTTCCTTTGGCTTATATTATAACTCAACAAATTTGATGTGCCAAATTTATTATTTTCTTATATCTATTTCTCATGTATTGTCACTCAAATATTTATTACTATAATTATTAATATAGAAACACTTACTATAAATGAGAGATGATTAAACAAATCACGACACACTGCGAAAGGTACAATATATTTGAGCTCCGTATTGTTAAATAGGTATTTAAACTTTCAATAGTCAAATAGGTATCTAAATATATTAAAAAAATTGTAAGGTTTAAGGAGGACCTTTTATTGAAATATTGTATTTAGTAAAAATAATTAGAAAAATATTGTAGTTTGAAAACTTTTTAGGAAAATATGGTAGTTGGGAGGAGAGAGAAGATTGAAAAGTGGAAAAGGCAAAGGGCGAGACCTCAACCTTCGACAAAGGCAAAAATTTAGACCTCAACCCTCGACCAACGCAAGCCTTCGACCAACGCAAGGAGGCCTGAGAGAGAAGATTGAAAAGTGGAAAAGGCAAAGGTCGAGACCTCAACTCTCGACCAACGCAAGGCCTACTGCCAATACAAGGCCTACTACCAACACAAAGCCTACTACCAACGCTAGGAGGTTCCGTCGCACGTCGCGTCGTGCCGTCGTCGCAGAGAATTCGCCGCAGGTCTCGTCGCGTAGTCACAGAGATTCCCTGCGGCGGAGCCCATGACCTATGGTCGAGGGTTGAACCCTCGACCAAATGTCTTCAATCACCGCCCCGGGCTCTCTTCCTCCCACTATTTCTTCTTCCTCTCATTTTCCCACTATCTATCGAAATACTCTTTTTGTCCAAATTTACGAGGTTTGTAAATTTGATTTATGAAATATATTTTTTTTAAGATAATATAAATTTTTCTCTGTATTCTCATGTTATTTTTATTTTTACAGTATTTGTTGCTATTTGGAAAGCAAAGATCGATCGTTGTCACTTCGAGAAAGAAAAATAAGTAAACCATTACTGAATTTGTAAGTTATCATTGCATTTTCTGATATTTATATTATACTAGACATACCATTTAAATCTAAATATGTTATTTTAATGTTCGTATTTATTTTGTTAATAGTGTTTGAATTGAATAATATTTATATATTGATGTTATGGGTTTCTATAAGTTCATGTTTTTGTTTATATTATATTAGATTTATCATATTAATATTATATTAGATCTACCATGTTAATTTTTTTTAAAAAAATAATATTGATTTTTAGAAGAAATAATATTGATCTTTGTTAAAATAAATAATATTAGTTTCAGAATTTTTTAAAAATAATATTACATTTTAATGTTCTTTTTCTTTTTTAAATTTAGTATTACAGTAAATTCTAATTTTTTAATACAAATTTATATTTTCGTTGCATTTTAGATATTACTAGATTTTTTTAATATTAGAGTTTTTAGTTAAATAATTAGTGATGTATATTGTTGTTTTCTTTTTTTTAGAAAATGGCAGACAAGAGTTTGTGATTTATGTTGTTTACAAATGGTCATATGATTGATGGTGTCGATGGAGTTGAATATAATCAGCTAGCATGTGGGGGTTTTAGCATAAATGTGAATAGTGGACTTGTTTTTGAACAATTTGCTGAAATGATTGTTCCCCATTCATAATGAACAACTGATGAATCTGATGTTTTCAATTGCAATGTCGCTCCCGAACCTAGTGCATTTATACGTTAATGTGAGTAGGGTAGGCTTGGCATAGATATGAGATCAAACCACTTAGAAATAATATATAGACATCCTAATCTAACACCATTAGGATCTGTAAAGTATATGTCATTCCCCATTCATAACGAACAAGTGATGAATATGATGTTTTCAATTGCAATGTCGCTCCCGAACCTAGTGCATTTATATGTTAATGTGAGTAGGGTAGACTTGGATGTAAACTTGAATGCACAATCGTTGAGTTAGTTTGAAGACTTGAATCAATGTATTGATCCTGATCCTAAATCAGTTGCACCAGCCTATGACAATGAAAATATGGTGGCTGGTAATCAATATAGGGATTTTAGAACAGAAACAGATGATGAATTCGAAGAGTTGGATTTCGATGGTCGTGAACATGAAATGCCGTCAGATACATTCGCTAATCTTGACATGAATATAATAGATAGCGTTAGAGAACATGACCCAGTTGTAGCCCCGGTAGTCGTTGACAATACCCAATTATATAAGGGTATGATGTTTGAAAACAAAGAAATGTTACAACATTTAGTCAAGTGTTCTGCAATCAAGTGTCATGCACCATATGAGGTCGTGGAATCAACACCGAATATTTGGGCAATTCGTGTAAGAAATGGGAGGACGGTTGCAAGTGGCGGCTTCGTGCAGGGAAGAAAAAATCTCACAATTTGTTCGAGATTACTAAGTGTGTTGACCAACATACATGTTTTTACTCAGAGCTCAGCCCAACTCATGTGCAATTAGATTCTTCAATGATTGCACTGGAGTTTTGTTAAGCTGTGAGGGAAAAACCGTCCATCAGTGTGGCACAACTACAATCCGACATCAAAACAAAATGGGGATATCATGTTCCTTACCACAGGGTGTGGGAGGGTAAACGAAAGGCATTGGCCAAAGTGTTTGGTGATTGGGATGACTCATACAAACTGTTGCCCAGGTGGTTGTATATGGTCAAGCATACAAATCTCGACACACGAGTGGAGTGGAGAATAAAGAGCACACCTACTGAAAGACATGTCATTCTTACTTCTGTATTTTGGGCATTTGGTCCTTGTATAGAAGCATTTAATAGATGTCGGCCGATTATTCAAATAGACGGTACTCACTTATATGAAAAATATCGAGGAAAGTTGCTAATTGCTACATCAGTTGATTCAAATGGGCATCTTCTTCCTCTTGCATTTGCCGTTGTAGATGAGGAGTCTGCTGACACGTGGGGATGGTTTTTAAAACACCTCAGAGAAATTCTTATACATGAAGAGGTGTGCTTGATTTCGGATCGGCATGGTGGCATCATCTCGGCAGTGAACAATCTAGAAAATGGTTGGACAGGGTCAAAATGTCACCATAGATTCTGCTTACGCCATATTGTAAGTAATTTTAATAAAAAAATACAAGTTCAATACATTAAAAAATTTTGTATATCGTGCTGGATGTCAGTTCCAAGTTCGCAAGTTTAATAAACCAGTAGAAGACATCAAGCGAATAAATAGGAGTTGTATGAGTTTTTTTGACAACATTGGTATTGAGCAATGGCTCAAGCACACGATGGAGGGTTTAGGTACGGGTGGATGACGACGAATCTATCAGAGTGCATCAATGGAGTCCTCAAAGGAGCTCGAATGTTGCCGATAAATGCTCTTGCTCAAATAACATTCTACAAGTGTGTAAATTATCTTGAGAAAAGAAGATAAGAAATAAGGGCTGCCTTGGAGTGTCGAGATAAATACACCAGGTAATAATTTTCTTTTTAATAATCAACAATTTGTTCCAAATATGTTTATAATATGGAGTAAGTAAATATTCAGGTATACACACGAAAAAATCTCAAAATGGGCTGCAAGATCCAATAAACATGAAGTCCAATCATATGATCGATATGAAGGTGTATTTCATGTGAAAACCGGACGTCACAGCCTCAATTCTAAAGGAGGAAATATTCAAATACTGAAGCTAAGTAATTTCGAACGGTACTGTTCATGTAACAAGTGGCAAGCATTTGACATTCTTTGTTCGCATTTTATGACAGTTTGCTCACGATTTAACATGAACTATGAAGATTTCATTGAGGGCTACTATAAAATGTCAACATACGCTGTATGCTACTCTCCTCAATTTCAACTTGTACCGCATGAAGACTACTGGATCGCACCTCCTAATATGCCTATTTTACATGTCGACCTGACGTTATTGAGAAAACCCGGTAGACCAAAGAGTTCACGATATCATAATGAGATGGACTGGACAGAACCAAGTTCTCAAGTACGTTGTGGATTTTGTAATCAGTTAGGTCATAATCGAAGGAAATGTCCTTCGTTACGAAGACAGGCACCAGACAGTTAGAGAATTTTTTCGTTAACATTTCTGTCATGTAACCAATGTTTTAATAATAAAATTAATATTTTTATCATGTGCTCTCACTATATCACTCTCTCTCGCTTTTAAGTCCTAATTTATTTGTATGCTTTACACGATAAACATATAATTTGGTTTCTTCTAGATCATGGCTTTAAACCCAGGACCGATTGATCCCGATATTTTATACGATCAATCTGTTCATCGATCAACAAATGTATGGCAAGATCGGACTACAGGCGAGATGTGCTGTAGACGGTGTGAGACAGTTGTTTATCGTACCATACTACTTCATCGTATCATACTACCACTTCTACGTGCATCAGGCTTTTATGGGGTTGCCAGACTAGGATTCATTCAGTTAGACTGGCACCTCATCACTGCACTTGTTGAGAGGTGGAGGCCAGAGACCCATACATTTCAATCGATGAGATGAGTCTTTTCTTCAAGGTAGTCGAGGATTTTTTACCCCTCCATTTTGTATTCTATTAATAAATACGTTATTCTAAGAGAAGTAGAGTTACCATTGGCTACAGCTCTACAGGAGTTTAACTACCCAACCAGTCTCCCTCTCACTTAATTACTCGGGCTGGGTTTAGGTCTAGCTCTCTAGCTAGACTATTTGAAACTCTATGAAATTTCAATGAGAGTTGTTTCACTAAGTCCACTTGGTAATCAATAGCTATGGTTCGTTGGGGCTTGTGTTTTGTTATTTGTGCTCTACTTGGATTGAACGTTTTGTTATCTGTTTGTGTTTATTGCATCTATCATATTGCTTTGTTTGTTAGAAATATCCTTGTTGTTTCTTTGTATATTCCGTCGAGTTATAGGTAATATGTACTTTGTCTACATAATGATAACAGTCGAGTTGAGAAGTACGAGTTGAATCTATACGTCGTCTTTTATTGCTAATTGATTTTAAGATACGATTCATGTTTATAAAATATTATAGAGAAATATTAATAAAAGGTTAGGGAGGAGGAAACCAAAGCACAGACTGTCTTCTTCATCCTTCTGTCTCCTCTCTCCATTTTTATTTGTGAACTTCATTTTTGTCTTCTCTTCTCCTCACTTCCATTTCTCTCTCTTCACTTCCCGCCGATGGTCGAAATACCCAACGTCGCCGCCGATGACGACGACATGGACGACGGCATGAAGTGCAGTTACCATCCCTATCGGACCAACCAAGGAGGGATCTGCGCTTTATGTCTTCAAGAGAAGCTCGGCAAATTAGTCTCTTCTTCTTCACCTCTTCCTCTTCCACCTTCTTCTTCTTCTTCTTCTTCCTCGTCCTCTTTCAGATCTGATTTCGCCGCCGCCCGTCACTCTGCTGCTTCCTCTGTTCAATTTCGCCCCCATAATGGAGGTCAGTGCCACGATCAGGCGCCGGCAAGGACTCGAATCCCCTTTCTGTCGAAGAAGAAGAAGAACCAACAGGAGGTGGGTTTCCGCCGCTCTAAATCCACTACCACTCCGGCTAGAGGGAAATTTCTGGATCCTTACCACGGTGAAGGTTATAGCCCTAAAAACAGAGGATGGATTTGGTCTCTGTTTGATCTTTCTACTAAATCCCATTCTTCGAGGAAAATCGATAACGGGGGTTTGCGGGAGAGTTCGAAGATCGCGTCGCTACCGACCGCCCCAACGTCGGAGAAGCTGAAGGGAAAATGCATGGAAACGCCTAAAGAATTTTCCGGCACCGGCACGGCGGAGGACGACGACGGCGGTGGCGAGGATAGTCCGAATAGTAGTCACGCCTCCGCCTCGGTCTCCTCATTTGAACGGAAGGTCTCGAGATCCAGATCCGTCGGATGCGGCAGCCGGAGTTTCTCCGGCGACTTCTTCGAAAGAATCACCGGTTTCGGCGACTGTACATTACGGAGAGTGGAATCTCATAGAGAGGGAAAACCCAAAATAAACCCTACCGCCATGGCCACCGTGCAAGACGGCAGCGATTGCCTGAAAGAGCGAGTGAAATGCGGCGGAATATTTGGCGGGTTCATGATTCAAACATCGTCGTCTTCGTCTTCAGCGTCATCGACGTACTGGGTATCATCATCCTCCGGCGAAGAGGGGAGATTCCCGCCGGCGTACGGACAGGGGCGGAGCAAGAACAGAGGGTGGACATTTGCAAGTCCGATGAGAGCGTTAGCGAAGCCATCATCTTCATCCTCACAAGGGAAAAGAGAATCATCGGACAAAAATTCGACTCAAAATTTGGAAGCCATTCCTTCATTGCTGGCTGTAAGAATCTGAATACAAAATTGAAATATGAAATTAAGACGCAGTAATTTTAATTTACATGTTAATCATGAAATTAATTATGTTTTTATTTTATTTTATAATGTTGTTTTTAATTTCTCAGTTTATATTGTAAATCATGTTGTTGTTATTGAGACTTCAGGGAGTCAAAACTTTTCCCCAATGTTGCTTTGCTTCCTTCCTTTGTGTATTTTCGAATTTCGGTGGGTCCGGTTATTTTTGTATTTTCATGTACTAAATATCCACCAAATTAAATAATTCTTTTTGGTCATCAATCAATAACACACATTTATTATTTCCATTTCACTATTTCTTTTTTTTTTTTTTTTTTTTTTTTTATGTTTTTTCTGCTTTTCTTGATCTTCTTCTTTTTTCCTTTGTTTTTCATTCATGGAGATATCTTTTCCGGCGATTTTCCTTTTCTTCTTTTTCGGAGATTTCAATTATGTTGTCCTATTTTTTTTCATTTTCATTTTCATGAGAGGAAGAAGCAAGAGTAAACTTTGCAGGTAGATGCGAGGAGAAAATGACATTGATCAAAGCTTTTCCGTAA
>QLSR01000057.1:1213469-1246836 GCA_031780015.1 Citrullus colocynthis
AAAAAAAACAATTAATATGCTATATTTATTTATTTTTGTAGATAGGGTCTACTATAATCTAAAAACCTTGAACTTAAATAGGAAAAAATAATGTTGCTTGTTTAAGTTTCTGTTGGTGGAAGTGGATTTATATTAATTAGTAAAACATAGAATAATGTTGGTTGTTTTGTTTACATCATGAGGTGTACATAAAATTTGGATCTAGCTTAGTAAAGAAAGAACATAAAAATTGGATCTACTGTTATGTTTAGTTGGCCAAATAGTGTTTGTTTAATTGGTTAAAATTTGATTATAAATATTGAGAAATTTGCTGTTTGATGTTATTATAAATTAAGATAGAATGCTAGTAATAGGTCTAGATTCCCATGGTCACGTGCATCACATGTTGCACAGTACTCAACTAAGAGGATCTCGAGGACTTGCTGGGCCTGGGCTCTATCATGGACTTCATTTTGTAGGACTTGCCACTCTTTTATCTTTTATTCTCCAACATAGGGATGCAGTGGCTGTGGCTCAGTGTGTTACTCGAGTATTGAACTAAAGTCATACCTCTAATGGTGGTTTACTATGGAAGAAATATATATTCATAATCTTTATATGCATATTAAATATAATTTTTCTCGTGAATGACATTAACTTTTAGATGTATAACGTGTGTTATATATGGTTGAGTAAATTGCAAAACATGTAGCAATTAAAGTGGTTCACTAATCAACACAATCGTGGGGGGTTTTTTCTAAAGCCCAAATTAATGATAATTAAGTGGTGAGGAAGGTAAAATGTTTCCATTTTAAGAAAGATGAATATATACATAAATGATAAATAATTTCTCACGAAAAATGAGATTAATAATTAACGTATAATTCAAGTAATTTATTGTTATTATTATTAACCCTATATAGTTCATGTGGTTGATTATAAAACTCTAGAATACAAAACAAATCATTGTTTACCCAATCACTCCTTAAAAGACTAAAAGAAAAAAGTATGAAATAGAATAATTAAGTGATCAAGAATCACAACTTAATGTAAGATACATTCAATGACTTTGTATCCTTCAAACTCTTACATTATGTATAAAAGTAGAACACACTCAAATTCTTTAAAAATAATAAAGAAAAAAAAAATTGAAAACAAGATGCAAAATAAAACTGAAAAAATATAAAAATTATTTAAAAGGCATGTTGAAAAATTAGGGTTGTGGATCTGAAGAAGAAATGAGGGGTTGTTGTTGTGATGTGATTATTGAAGTGTTTAATGGCAATAATGGCTTTCTGGCATTTCTGTAAATTATATACAGCAAAAGTTGTGCCAATCCCAACCCTAAACCCATTCCATTTGGTACCTGCATCCACCATTTCTCAATTATTATTCCATAAAATTTTTTTTAAAAAAATTAAAACTCTATATTTCTTTATTTCTTAATGTATTGAATAAAAAGGTATATCGAATATAAGTAGATTTTGAATATCATTCTAGTAGTCACACTCACTTCGATATGGTTTTTGTTTTTATAAAATGTAAGAATTGAGCACTAAGTTTAAAATTGGACTCTCGTACTTATATAATTGTAGTAATTATAACAATTATATAAATTTAATAGTTCAATTTTTATTATCTAGAGGTCTAATTTCTATCACTATTGTAAGTTTGAGAATCTAATTTTAACACTTGTAGAAGTTTGAGGACTTAATTTTTACAATTAAAAGTCTAATTACAATTATCACCCTACTTCAAATGTGATTTTTGCAATTTACCCTTACTTCTAAAAGGCTAAAAATGTGATAATTTGTGTCATTTTAATCTAAACTTTCAATTACTTAAGGCATATTTAGGAGTGATTTTAAAATAGCTAAAATTACTTTCGTCATTTTCAAAATCATCTCGGAATACATTTTTAATCCTTGAAAATAAATTTTGATGATATGAAGATTGCATTAAAGTGTAAAATTGAAAACTAAATTAATTTTAAGCTGTTTTAGAGTAATTTTAAAAATAATAAAAATAATTTTAATAATTTTAAAATCACTCCAAACATAATTTTAATTTTACAAACAAACGTCTTCCAAATTTAATTTTACCGTCACTCGTATTTCTGCGCTAATTTTAAGTAATGTAAAATCTATAAAACTCACTCATTTTCAAAAAGAAAATAAACAGTTCCAAACACAAAAAATAATAAATAAATAAATAAGCTTTCTTGTTGCACAATGTTGACCCTTTCATAACTCACAAATTCCAGACAAAATTAACTCTAATATTATTTTCCTTTAAATCCAATCGATTTTGTATCTGATAAATACTTTATTCATAAAATACACATGAATGAACATATTTTGACAATAATGAAACTATTTGAAGGTAAAGTTGCACTATTTATCCAAATTAAAGACAAAAATTATAACATTTATCAAAGTTCTAAGATGCAATTCATAAATTTTAATTTTTAGGATGCAAATGAATATCCATCGTCGAATTTAACTAGGGATAAACTTTAATTTTCTTTCCTTTTTAAAATCATAGATATATCTCCTTCCTGATATTATTAATAAACAAGTAGTTTTATAAAAACATTTTTTTCATCTGAAATTTGAGCAAGATGCTAGGAGTGTATTTAATATAATATATTCAAAATTAATACCATAAAACTTAGATATAAAGCTCGACTGTTTATGACTTTATAATTTAAAATCAAAAGGTCAAAAGTTAAAAATTTTGAACTAAAGAAATGTTGCTTCAAATATTAGAAATACATGTAAACTTAATTTCTAAAAACAAAAGTTTTGATTTAAACCATACCTATAAATTTCACTAATATATAAGAAATGACCTAAAAAATACGAAAACAATTCCACAAGTTAATAGCTATACGTGGATGTTTATTCAATTTACATTTTAGATTTATGTTTGTTGAAGATTAAATAGAAGAACTCACCACAAGAAACCAATCATGCACGAGAAAAGCATAGAAAGTCCAAATTCCTCCATTTAGAGAGAAGAACAGAGATAGCATGAAAGGCATATACTCCACACTCCTACTCTTTATCACTGTTTTCTGCCGATGAAGAAATTCATGCAACAATATCTTAATTAGTTGAGTTAGGTTTAAAAAAGTAAACTTAGTTCAACGTCAATTGACATGATCTTCCTTTTAAAATTTCGAGGTTTGATCTCTATCTCACAATTGTTGTACTAACAAAAATTATTGATTAAATATATGTTTTTTTAAATAAAAAAAAAAAGTAAAGCATTATATAATTGATTTAATGTACCAACTATGTTTGTTCTGAGCCACCCTTGAAATTACGTAACCCTAATTTGAAACTAGTGGACCTATGTCCAAATGACCATAATCAATAAGTCAACCCAAAATATCTTAGTCAAAATCCTGTCAAAAACCAAACCAAATGGGCCAATTTGAGCCCAATCTGAACTGGATCCCATATTTCCTTTTGGGTAACACTCCATATATGTCATCATTCCCAGAAATATTCTTGACTAGTACGTTTGGTTAAAATGAGGTGAAAATTAATGCAATGACTAATGTGTATAAATCAAAGCATATTAGATGATATTATTATTGTAAAAGACATGAAAATTGATGCCCAAGGAATTAATTATATAAATTATTTTAATGATATCTTTTATGATAAAATAAATAATAACAATCTTAATCTTCTATAACAGTAAAATATGATATCATGTGCACTTTTTGATTTTTTATATATCAATTGTCATATCAATGTTCACCTTTTATTTAATAAAAAAATATATATTTTATAACAAATTTAAATTTCAAGAGTAAAATGAATCGTTTTAAAATCTAAGGGGTAATTGAAACATAATTCATAAGAATTTTATATAATTTCACATTTCTTTTTTAACTTACCAGTTAAGTTATCCCTATAATTATCGATGCTAAAAAAACACAATAATTATTGCATAGTAAATAAAATAAATGACTACGATGTTACTAAACCATACTTTCAAAAAAAAAAAAAAAAAAAAAGTTACTTTAGCCCTTTTTTGGTTTTTTTTTTTTAACATTTAAAAAAAAAAAAAAAAAAAAAAAGTTACTTTAGCCCTTTTTTGGTTTTTTTTTTTTAACATTTAAAAAAAAAAAAAAAAAAAAAAAGTTACTGTAGACCATTTTTGGTTTTCTTCTTTTAACCATTAAACTAACAAGAAAAAGAAAGAAAAATTAAAGTAGTGATTAAAACATGTTTGAAATTTTATCTTAGAAAAAGAAAGTGGAAATACTATTCAATTTCATATATAATTTTATGGTATTTAAATAAAACATAAATATTTTAGTATACAGAGGTGCTTGGACGTGATTGGTGAGAATTAAAAATAAGAGTCCCATCGCGTGAAAAATACTCTTCATATATAAATTTTGTAATTACAAAAATCAACCATCGTTTGACTTTGAAATAAGATTTAAAAGATAAAGCCGTGCGAAATTTAGAAGGAAAAGGGAAAACAATTGAAAAGTAATCTGGAAAATGGTGGACGTGACGTGACGGGGGGTTTTGGAGTATTTAATTTTGGAAAAGAAAAATCAGCCAACGATGACACGCTGGGGTCCTACCAATACCTACTCTATAATATGACCTCATTTTGTATCTGAAAATTGGGAACCACTGGATTTTTATTTTAATAATAAAAATATATAACACAGTGCTTTTCAATGAAACCGAGCAGTATTTAGAGGTATTCTAATACTGAAAGAAATCCTCTAAATAAACCAAGAAAATATAAGGTTAAATATTATCAACTTTGTGTTTTGTTTAAAAATATTTCTAAATTTTCAATAATACTCATAAAAACTTTTTTAAAAAGTGTTAAAAAAAACATTATTACAGTTAATATATTGACATAACCGATTAGTACCTATGAGCTTTAAAAATTTGCAGGAGTGCCTACAAAACAATGAATGAAAATTGTACTAAATCTTGTTGTCTCTCTTTCCTCTTTTCCAATATTCCATTACTACCCTTCTTCATTTTCCAATTTTTTTTTTTTTTTAATATATATCTAAAACCTATTGTATGTCTCCCTGCTTGTTCAATATTTTTTTCTACCTTTCTTTATTCTCTATTTTCTTTTATAAACGTGAGAACCCACCTGATCTTATAATATTTAAGTGTAAAAAAAATTCGTAAAAAATTTATTTCTAGGTATAAAGACTACGTTTCTTTTTTACCACAAAGTCAACCCATGGTGGTTCATTCTCCAATTTCTAAAACTATATCATTTAATTAATGTATATAAGCTAACAAGCAAATAATAATAATAATAATAAATCACCAAAATATCTTAACATTTAAATGTTCAATAAGGTCGTTCATTAGTAGTTGAGTGTGAAATAGATACGTTGAAATTTGGTTCATAACTTTGAAAACAACCAAGAGAGAGAAAGAAAAAAGCACGAGCCGTACATAATTTGTAGCAATTAAGATTTTGTTGGTTATTTTTACGAGTTAAATTAGTTTATCTATTGTGATAAGTCAAACTGGTTCTTTATAATTGAAGAATAATATTTTGTAGACCATTTTTGTATTTTGTGAATCATAAAACCATGAGTATTTATGGAATTTTTCCTATCCATATATATATAAAAGAGATTATTTCTAAACTTGTATTAAAAGTTTAAAAAAGATATTATCAGAACTTTCAAAAAAAAATAATAATAATACAATTTTTATAAACTTTCAAAAAAGAAATTTAGGAGTTTGTTTTAACTTTTAACCCAACTTATAAGTTTTATAAACTTTCCCAAAAATAAAGAAAACCATAAAGAGAGGGAGGGAAAAAGAAGCTTCTCGGTCGTTGAAAGGAGAGAGAAAGAGAGAGAGAGAGAGAGAGAGAGAGTTTCAAGTTGCAGCACGTTCTTACCATGACAGAGAGCGGTGAAGCGTACATCATGATATTCAGTCCCGCACAAACAAACCCTAGAGCTCCAATACGCTTTTCCCCTTCCAATATCAATTCACTCACCACAATCACCGCCGTCAACATTCCAACATCCAATATCCCTACCAGAATCCCCGTCTTCGCCTGCAAATCACATCAATCCATCTTCATTATTTCCGATCACACACTCGCAAAACCACAGATTACTCATTATGTATATCTTTCAACAATAACTGGTACCTTCATTGCCGAAGGTGCGTACATGAGGAAAACGCCGAGGAAAAATGACTGTACAACCACGCCAAAGGAATTGATAGTGGCCACCAGGTAGGCGCCAGGCTTTATAATTCCGTAGTAAGTCCAGAGAGCGGAGTTCAGCCATGTGCATACATACGGAAAACTCTCGAACTCCTCCGTCGATTTATTCCTTATAATCCGCCGGAATGTTCCTCTGCAACAATTCGTTTAACACGATTCATGAACAGAAACTGCAAAATCTCTCAATTAAGTTCAAGAAAGCATCGATGTCCAAAAACTTACGCCGGAGAAAGGAACATGAGGACGGAGATAATGTTTCCTGTTCAACTTCGACAGAAAACTCGATCAGATTCTTCATCAATGGAGAATAAAGAAGGAGAAAGAGAAAGAGAGGAAGAGAAGGCTGACCTATTACGCCGACGAAGAAGCTGAGCTCCGCCATTGTTGGTTGGAGAAAGAAGAAATGATGTGGTTGCTTTGCAGGTGCGAACGTTTAAAGCTATCTTTAATAAGTTGTACTTGTGCCTCTCATGCCTTTATTTTATTTTATTTATTTATAATTATAAATTAAAAAATAATAATAGTAATTGTATGTGAAAGTTGAAATTTGAAGTTTTGAAGCACGTGTCCATTCACACCAACGTCCATTATTGGTATTGTCGATGTTGTTGTTATTGCAGCAAATCTCAGCCATATTATTGCACGGATATTTTTCATTCCTCTATTTTCATCCTTTCATATTATTCAACTATATATAAATATATATATTATCAAAAAAAAAAAATTAACTACGTAAAATTGACTTTTAATTTTGATTAAATTGTAAATTTAGTTTTTATGATTTGAAAAAAAAGTTAGAGTTTAGTTCATATAGTTTAAAATTAGAACTTAGTCTTTATAGTTTGATAAAATTCTCCTATATAGTTTTTAAAGTTGAGAGACTAAATTCGAATTTTTCTCAAACAAAATTCTAACTTTTAAAATCATATCGACTAAATTATAACTTTTTTCAAACTATAGAGACCATTAAAAAAAAAGAGTGGAAGTACCATTTGTGTTTCTATTAGTAACTTGGGTTTTGTGTTTTGGGTATTTTATGCAAATAATTTCTTTTTATTTTTTAGAAAATATAGTCATTACAAATATCTCTTATAAATTGTGAAAATATACTTATATAGTATCTTTTTTCATTAAAATTATTATTATTATTATTAAATATATTTTGGTAAAATTAATTTTAAATGACTAAATTTAAATTATAGAGATAAAAATGTTATTTTAACACCCACATGTCTAGCAACATATGTGAATGAAAATGGATGAAAATGATAATAATTTCCATTTTTTAATATAAAAATGAATGGTAAATAATGTCAAAATTATTTTCTTCTTTTAACATTTTATTTCGACATTAATTCTTGTTTTCGTTTTAAAAAGTATTTCTTAAAGTTTCTTTATTAAAAAATTTCAAAATTCAAGGTTTTTTAATTTTAGAAAATTACAACTCCGGGAGCGTGTGTTTTCTAGAAAAAATGACCGTACTAATGGATAACATGTTTTTCCTCAAAATATATTAATAAATTAAAATTAAAATTATTGTTTTATTCCATCAAGATATATTATTATTATTCATTCATTTGTGATTAATATGTCCATTTAAAAATATTGTGTCTTATAAGTTTTTGTATGAATTTAAAAGAAAGAAGCATAACAAAGATATAATTTTATAATTAAGAATATTAAATAGAAATTTCTTTTAAAAAACTTGATTTTGTATTTATAAAAAGTATATAAAACTAAAAAAAACCATAAAAAACTTATTTGATTTATTTTTAAAAATAAAACACAATTTATCAAACATGTTTTTTTTTATAAAAAAAAATTAGTTTAACAAACAGAAAACCAAAAATAATTACAAAACAATGGTTTTTGTTTGTTTGTTTTTTTGTTTTTTTTTTTTTTTTTGACTAAAAACCAAAAATAAAATTTAAAAAACAAAAATAAAATAAATAAATAGTCTTAATCTGTTGATAATTTTCATATTTCTTAACACTTCCTCTACAAAGAATTCATATATTTGTTTTCTTGTACGTGAATACAACATTATAATTAAATTTGTAGTGTTGGAGAGCCGTGAAATTTTGATAACGTTAATTGACGTGTCTTAATCAATATAGCTAATATTATTTATAATATCTGTTGTATTCAAATTAGAAATTGAATTGTAGAATAAATTATTAGCATGTAGCTTGTAATCAAAGTTTTGATAAAGCCAAAACAAATCAAATTTTAATGGATAGTATGATTTGCGAAATATTTTGGGTGGTTTCTAAATATACTAAAATGAGTCAAATTATTTATAAATATAGAAAAATTTTATTGTCTATTAGCGATAAACCGCAATAGACTTTTATGATAGATAAATCATGAAATTTTTATATATTTATAAATAGTTTGATTTTTTTCTATTTATAGTAAAATTTCAAATATGGTGGTGGATCCAAACGCTCAACCATAAGAGTTAAAAATATCGATTCTTGTCATAAGATCAATAAGAACCACGAATGTTGCAGCCATAGAAGTAAAAAAAAAAAAAAAGGTTATAAAGGCCGATTTCCGTAAACTTTATGAAGGTCAGCTCATAGGGTCGGCCATGAGAAGAAAATAGTGTTTAAGTATGGAGGTCGACCTATAGAGCTTGAGGAGGATACCCTATGTAGACAAATATTATGCTCGAGTCAATAGTGAAATAAATCAAACAATTCATCACGATTAGTAACAATCTGATTACTAACCCGATAAATTAATTAGCGAATGACCATTACAAAATATATTGAATTCTATATTTTCTAGCTCTCTCTCTAAATGATGACTAATTTGATCATTGGAGTGATGGTGACCAACCACAATACTTATGAGAAGTTCTCTATTGTGCAGGGCCTTCGTTCGGTTTTCTTTCAAACATTATAAATTTACAGTAGGTACCAAAATTTGGTATCAATAGAACTATATATTATAAAAAAATAATGGTTAAATAAGAGTACCAAAACTAAATATGAGTAAGAATTTATGTATATGCCTAAACTAAATAAGGATTAAAGTTGATTCTTTTTTAAAAAGAAATAATAAAATTTGGTAAGCCCATCGATAGTTTCTCATTCCATTCACTTAAAAGTTATATATATGTATATTATACGTGTGTGTATATCTACATCGAACTAGAAAATGAGGTAAACAAATCAATATATACTTAATTTATTAATCAAACCATACCATTTGATTGGTTTACCTTTCTAATCAGGTTCATATTTTGGTAACTACACTTCCATTTGTTTTATTCTTGCATTGTATTTTTACATATTAATCGTTTTGATATATATGTGTAGTCCTTAATCTTTTAGATTTTTATCTATTTGATATAGAATTAAAGGCTTACAATCCAATTAAACATAAACTTCACATTTATATCTAGTAGATACTCAATTAGTTTTTTTAAAAAATATTTTAGAATATGTTAAAGAATTTATTAAATACAAGATTAATAGTTAGAATAAGGTATTAAACATCTTTTTAAAATTTTAAGTTTAACTTCAATTTAGTTCGTGGGTTTCAAAATGTTACAATTTTACACTTTATGTTTAAATTTTGTTTTAATTTGGTCCATAACTTTCAAGATTTATACTTTTAATCTCGATTTTTACTTAATACTCCTTTCCAATTTTAAATGTTATTATTTATTAATTAATTTTATTAGTGATTTAATTATACTTAATTAGATTTTATAATTTTTTTATCACTATTAAAATTAATTTTAAAATTTCTAACATATTTTGCATTAAGTAATAAACATTAACCTCGAAGATTGAAATGAAGATTTTAATGAAAAACTAAGATTAAATTTATAAATCTAAAAACTTAGGTTTTGTTAATTACTTCCAATTTCTTACTTGATTTACATCTTTCTTAAATACAAGAGTTGAATTCTTAATAAAATTCAAAAAAATTTAAATTTAAATTAAAAAAGTATTTTTATTAGTTTTCAAAATTTTGGCTTAATTTTTTAGAATATTACTGAAGAGTAGATAACAAAATAAGAAAGTTAGGCTTGGAATGAGTGTTTATAGGCTTAATTTAAAAAGAATCTAAAACCAAATACCAAACGGTTGTTGGCTTTTTGGCCCTTAATCTCAAATTAATTAATTTTAATTAGTGTTTTGATGATAACAAATCTGATTTTATTTATTAACCATTTGAGTGTTTTGAAAGTGTCTATTGTGTGGAGTTTGGAACAACGGTTCCAATACAATTTGAATCACTCAAATCGAAGTTCAAACGAAGAAAATATGACCAAAACAAGCTTAATGGAAAATTCCCGAGTTGATGACGTGGCTGATTTTTTTAATCAAAGTGGACAAATTGAAAGATGACACTTGGAGCAATGGAGAAGTGACAATTGGTGGGTTTTTTTATTTTTGGATTGATGTTAAAAAGAAAATGATTTTAAAAAGAAGATGAATTTAATATTATTATATATGTTTGTGTCTAACGACTAATTGCTTTTTTAAAAAAAATTAATTTAATATAATTATATATTTGTGTCTAACGACTAATTGAGTTTAAATCTCCACCATTCAATTTTCTTTTACAAAGATCTAATGGTCCAAATTAATTTGGTTTTCACCCACTTTCATTTCTTTTTAAACACTTCATTTTCTCCAAAAAAATTTTCCAACTTTTGCAATCCTCAAAAATTGAAAAAGGTCACCATTGTTAGCTCTCTCTCCAAGCTTTCAAATTTCTTTCTTTTCATCTTATTCTAGAGAGATAATTGTGAGTTCAAATTTGTACACCTACTCTTTTTAGAGAGTTTTACTGTGTGATTTAAAGCTTCAAGAATATTGTAACGGTTGAATCCTAACTCGTGGAAAAGATCAGGTTTGCTCTTGAACCCGAAAAAAGGAGCAAGATAGTGGTTTTGCTCTCATCCGTGGAAAGAGTCAAAGGAGATGTTTTAATTGAAATCCCAAGAGGCGCTTGGGAAAGTGGATGTAGGTCGAGTTTGACCGAATCACTATAAAAATCACGGTGTCTTCTTCTCCAACTCTTTCTCAATTAATTTTGCATTCAATTTTTAGTAGCATGTTATAGATTACTATCCTTCTTTGTTGAGATTGTTTGAATCTTGTGTTTTATATATATTTATCAATCTTGATATTTAGCATCAATTAAGGTTTTTATTAATTTAATTCAAAAATTAATTCAATTAGTTTAATTTGGGCATATTTAGGAATATGTTTAATTAAAAGAGATTCACCCCCCTCTAGGGTTGCCATACCCGTCCAACAACGATTATCTAAGCTCATATTGAAATAAAACTCAAATCTCAAAGTTAAAATTATAAAATTTTGAAATTTAACTAATTTAAAATCAAATTCGAAATTTGTGACTAAAAGGGTGATATTTTGAAACTTTTTGACTACATAAACTAAAAGTAAAATTTAGGGACAAAATGTATTTAATTAAAAATTAAAAATAAAGAGAGAGAAGACAAACAATAAGGAATTGGTGGGGTCCGGTACCCTATAATGACCTGACGACAAATTGCAATTATTGTTTATTCAAAGCGCTTTCACTTTCAAAGTGGTCACTCTCTTCTGGATTTGTCACGTGGTAGAATTTTATATTATTATTAATTCAATTAACTTTATACAAAATTTGGTCAAATTTGTAAAATTAGTTTAAAAAATTAGAATTTAAATTTTATACTTTATAATTGAAATTTAATTTCTACGAGTTGATAACACCTAAAATTATAATTAAATCAAGATGCTTTTTTATTTTTATTAATATTATTTAGAAAAAATATTGAAACCTTTCATTTATTTTGATTCCAGCAAAAGTGGATCTAAAGCTACATTTGCAAGTTGAGGATTTTTTATTTTGTTTTTTCGTTTTATGAACATACCTAAGGTACCCGATAAGATAGGATAGGGTGTTTTTTTCTTGTTTTTTTTTTTCTTTTTTATTTATTTATTTATTTTAATTTTCAATTATATATATAATAGAAAAGATACGGTCTTGATAAGTAATATATTTTTAATTCTTATATTAATATTAAATACAATCTGATCCTATCATATCATTTTAAGAATATTTTTAGATTAAATTATGTCAAATTTGATCCTTGGTTTAATTTCAATTAATATCTTTCCAAAAAAAAAAAATCAATTCAATCTCTATTATTTTATGAGTTTTTTTTTAAAAAGAATCATTCTATGAGTTGGTTCATTTAATTCTTTTTCTTTTTAAAAAATAGCAAATTGCAAAAACCATAATTGAAGTATGGTGATAGTTGCAATTAGACCATCACAAACTTTTAGTTATAAGAATTGGGCCCCTAAACTTCTACAAGTTTTAAAATCGAACTCTCAAGTTTACAATAATTGTAAAAATTCGATCCACAAATGATAAAAATTGAATTCATAAACATAACAAATGTTACAATTTTTACAATTATGTAAGTTTGAAAATCTAATTTGACCCAATTTTAACATTTATATAATTATGAAGGTTTGAAAGTTTAAGGGTATAATTGCAATCACCATCATAATTATTTAATTAAAAAAAGACTCAAACCACAAGGCTTGAAAGGGTCATTTAACCAAAAAAGATTTACTATGGGTTTTCTTTTAGGGCTTTCTACACTAATAACTTAATCGAATAGGCACAATTACAAGAATATCTTAAATGCATCATTTTTTTTCATGAATAACCTAATGTGTTGGGATATTACATAAAAATCAAGCCTAAAAGTCTATTACACTCTTGCATAATTCTGACAGTTTGTTATTATAAAAAAATGAAATACGAAAAGCCCCATATGAAAAAAATAATAAAAACACGCTCATTAAGGAGGTTTTTCCAAAACCGTAGTTTGTATTTAGGAAGCTTTTGAATATCAATTTTAATATAGAACCTTGATTCTCTTTGGAGAGTTTCTCTCATCTTAAGATGGATTTCCCTTATTTGGCAATGGATTTAACCTAAATACCGAAACTCGGTTGCATAAGTTTCTTCACAAACACAACCATGAAAGAAAGTTCCAACATTTGAAGATTTCTATTTGCAAAATTTATATAATTAACAAAAAAAAAAAAAAAAACATGCCAAATAAAACACCATAATAATATAACATCCAACATCGTGTATAGTATACATTGTAACATATTAAATAGACGTTTCTCGATTGAATAAAGTCGTTTAGACGTATCATATAATATATCACATTATATATTATAAATAAATCACAACATATGATAAAGTTTAAAAGACCAGTAATTATATACATTGTAATCTATTAAATATACTTTTAATTTTTTATTAATAATTATGTCAAATAAATCACAGTATATAACAAGGAATGATATAAGATCGGTAGTCATATATACATGGTAATATATTAAATATATGTTTAACTTCTAACGCAAAAGAAGAAATCAGATTTTGTATGCAAGGAAAAAATTTAACTACAATATTGTATTCCTTAATTCTAGAAATATATATCCTATTTGGTTAATAAATAAAATAATATATCATTAGATGACAACCCAATTTTAATGATAATAAATATAGTGTAATTAATATTTATTAAAAAATCTATAAAAAATTAATACTATCTTTAGATTGGAATTTTTTATTATTTTAATCATAAAAAAATACAAAAATTAAATATGAGAGAGGTTATACCAAAAGGTTAAAATTGTTCCAATTTTATGTAGAAATTTAATTATGAAATATATTTAATATTTAAAACATTTATGAAGTATTACGGTCAATTCTTTAAATCTTTCAATTCTTTATCATATAATGAAAGTTTTTCTTAGACTTTCGTATCAGTAGTAAATGATAGTAAAAATAGGATACAATAATTAATTCGCAATATTACAAAAGAAATTTCATAATAATATTATATTTTGTTCTAAGAATGTCCAATAGTGACAAATTAATGTAAAAAAAAATTAATCTAAACATAGACCAATTTGTTAAGATATGTATTTAAATTAGAGATTGGAATATTGAATTTCCACCTCACTAAAATAGTTGATGAAAAACATATATGACAAATCACATATAGGTTAACACCGAGTTATATCTATATTAGCAAGAAATTAGTTTCATTGAAGAATTGGTTGACGGTTCTAGGTTTTTTTTTTTTTTTTTCTTTTTTTTGGAAAATTGAAACTTTGACATTGAGTTAAGGTATACTTATTTTTGGTGCTATTATTATTTATAGTGCACAAACGTGTTACTAATTGTATATTTGCTACTTCTTAGTTCTAACTTCTACCTCAAAATTATGGACGATATATATATAAAAATTATGGACGATATATATATATATATATATATATATATATATTTTTGGAAGAGAAAAAAGAAAATTAGTCTCTAAATTTTTATGAAAGTAATAATTTAGTTAGCGATGTTTAGTTTGTGGCGACTTAGGTACTTGAACTTTCAAATTTCTAATAATTTAATCTTTCCATTCCAAATTTGTAACATTTTTAGTCATAGAATGTTAATATATATTAATTTAGTCATTGTACTTTGCAATTTGTAACAATTTGAAAGTATAGGGTAAGAACTAAATTGCTACAAATTTGAAAGCATAAGAAAGAAAATGTTAAATAAAGTAAAATGACTAAATTATTACAAACTTAAAAATAGATTAACTCATAATGTGTTTGAAATACATTTTTCAAGTGTTTAATTTAAAAAATAAGTCATGTTTTGAAAAATTAGAGTGCTTGGCAATACTCAAAATAGATTTTGAAGTGTATTTTAAACAAATTTTATTTAAAGAATTTAAATAAAAATGAGTTTTTGAAAAACACTTTTTCTCAAATCGGGTCCCTATTATAAATTAGAATTAAGGGATTAAAATATTACTTTTTATAAGAATAAATGGACTACAAATGATGTTTAACCAAAGAGGGAAAGAAGCTATAGACGGTTTGGTTGACTACAAGGCTTGTCTAACTCAATTTACGGTGTGTTTGGATTACATTTTTAAATATTTAATTTAAAAAATAAGTTATTTCAAAAAAAAATTAGAGTGTTTAGAAACCGCTAATGATATTACAAAGAAAGTATCTAAAAATCATATTAAAAATAATGTGAAAAGTGTTAGATATCTATGTGTTAATAATTTTAATTTCGTAAATAAGATACATGAGCATAGCGTGTGCGCACAATAAAATCGTTTTGGTAATTTTAGCTATTGTGACATGATTGCAACATGGAGTGGCCGAGTCCTCTTTTAAGATTCTCTTAAAATAAAAAAGTTTTGAGGCACTACCAATCATATTAAAGGCGTGATTGGTTATGTAATTACAGAATGTGTGTCTATAATTTATAATATATATATATATATATATATATATATATATATATATATATATCATTTTAAATTTAACTCTCAATTAGTTCTAAAATTTAAAATATAATATTTCATGTTATTATTACTATTTTTTTAATACAACAGAAGGAAACATAAACCAAAACAATCTAAAGATAAATCAAACCGGAACAGAGAGCATAATTTCCCTATGGAGGAATATCTTCGAGTCAAATTGTCGAGAAACTACATATTCGAGCATGGACAGCTAAGTCATGCACAACAAAATTGTTATCGTAATTAGCCAATCAGAAATTATGAATAGAACCATAGTGATAAAAGGTCATGAATGAAATCAACAAACACCTTAACCTCATTATCGTATCTATAAAATTCTACATCAAGAGGTTCCAAACAATTTGTGAATCAATTTTAGCCCAGAGCATGGAGATGCTAGCTTCAAGAGTTCTGGAAATGCCTTCAAACAATGCAATGACCTCAACAAACTCAACATAACCTGTCATAAGAAAATGTCTCTTCATCTCCAACATAACATCCCTTTTGAGCCGAGAACAATGACGATAATCCCCACCTTGCCGTTAAGGATTGTCACATGACTCACATTAGAATTTAGCTTGAAAGAACTGTGGGGAGGGACAAACAAACGCCTAAGCAATCTTAGGAATAAGAGGAAGATGAGAGAGTTATGAGAGAGTTATGAAGAGGCACCCTAACAGTCAAGAGATTCAACTAAGTTCAACGCACTGAATGGGTCAAACTTAAGAAAAATGTGCTAATAAAAAAGGAAAAAAAGAAAAGAAACAGGCCTATACTTTGAATGTTTGTTGTGGAAAGAAAAAAAGAAAAAAGAAAAAGAAAAATCAAGAACTCCTGGACCGCCCTTGTGGCTGTTCTCCCTTATTCGGATATATTAAACTAAAATGCAAGAAGTTGAAGGAAATTATTGAGCTTTGAAAATAATTTGTTATGTCTTTTAGTTGAATTAAGAGAATATATATATATATATTTTAATAGGACATTTTAGGACCTTGTTTGTGGATGCTACACAACCTTTTTGGAAAAGAATCAAATGTTGGGCCCACTTTTAACCTTTTTATTTATTTATTTTTAAACTTTCCATTTTAGTCACTTAAACCTTAAATTTAAATGATTAATGTCGCAATTTAACATTCTAAACATAGATCAGCAATGTAACCTTGATAGTCAATGAGTATATTTTTACATTAGATGAGTTGGTTCTTTTAAATACTTGACATGATCTTAATTACTTGACTTTTGGGAATGGATTTTTTTTTTTTTTTTTTGAATTTGTTCATCATAATTTTTTTTAAAAGAAAAAAAGAAAGGAAATTTGGTTGGTTTACGGACTTTTCTAGGTTGCATTTGGGCATTTTTTTTTCGACACTGGTACATTTTTTTAGCTTCAAAGTTTGCAAAATAATTTTAAACGGTTCTTCATTTATACATTTGAACATAATTGTAGAAGATATATTCTTTAGTCCCTAGCTTTAATAATATAGTTCTAAATGGAACGTTAATTGACTAAAAAAGGTTGTAATTCAGTTGTTTGGCTATGTAACGTTGAGTTAGCAAATCTATTAATTTATTGTTAATTTTGTTGGTGAAATAGCAACCAAATGAATGAAACCTCAATAGTATAATTTTATGTTAATTGAACTACGTTAAAAAGAGCAACCCTTCAAATTTTATTCTCTATGGTAGTCCCATACCAATTCATAGTGATAATTTATGTAGGGAGAATTTTGCAAAGATAGAAAATAAAATAGGAAGTAGGGATGGACGTAGAAGTCCTTCCTCTCCGCTTATCCCGACCCTTGCCCAGCATGCCCTTTTAAACATTTATAAGGATAAGAAAAGAATCATGTTTATTAAACAATATCTTTATTTTTTATTTTTAGTAATTCAAATAATTTTTTCAAACTATAGCAAAGATACTATAAATTTTTAAAACTTTTTTTTTTTCAAACCCATCTAATCCCTTTTACTTTACAGTTTACCCGCGATTTATTCTTTTTAATAAATAATAATAATAATAATAACAACTCGGGGCCATGGCCATCCCGGCGGCAGTCCAGTTGGCCGCAGCAAAATAAAAGAAATAAAATAAAAAATGTTGTAAGAAAATCATGAGAATTTTTTTTTTTTTTTTTTAGAAAGAAAAAAAGAAAAAAGAATACGAGCGAGTAGAGAGGAGTGGGCGTCGAGAATCTTAGAGAAGATACGCAGAGTGATAGTGGTTGAGAGCGAGTGCCTTTCTTCTCTCACTCGCTCTTCTTCATCTCTTACCACCAGAACAATATTCTCTGAAAGCTCCACCAAGTCATGAACCAAGAATCTCATCGCACCAATCCTTCACCTCTAATGGTGAAGCCTGAATCTCAGGATCGCAAATCCTCATCTGCCGCTGCCGTCTCCAAGAAAATCGTCATCAAGAGCGCCGATATGTTCGGCGACATGCAGAAGGAAGCTATTGACATTGCCATAGCTGTTTGTGCTTCTTTCTCTCTAAATAACTACTCTTAATCTCATTATTCTAACCATTCCTTACCTAATTCCTTTACAATCTGTTTCGTTTAGGCATTTGAGAAGCATTCCGTTGAGAAGGATGTCGCCGAACACATAAAGAAGGAGTTTGATAAGAATCATGGACCCACCTGGCATTGCATCGTCGGTCGTAATTTTGGTACCTTTTTTCATTCTCTCTATCGGAATCTCTACCTTCCTGCTTGATTTTTGCTTTCTTTCACTCTGATGGCTGAATCTCTATTGATTTCTGTTGCTTTACTCTCTTGGAAATGCTTCTCTTACTTCAACTTCAATCTGTAGGTTTCTTTTCCCTCTACTGAAATGAAGATCTAGCTTTTGATTTGTTTAATTTTTTTTTTCCGGCGAATAATTAGATGGAGACTGGAGAGGGATGTTTTCTCGGGATTCTGATACCATTAGCTTGGCTCTTCTTTCAGGCTCCACCATTTAGCAGAAGCAAGATTTGTCTGCATAGGCAGTTTTAGCCCGTTAGTGTGTTAGTACATTGAAATCACATATATTCTTGCACCAATCGGTAAGTGAACTCTATTGGAGAATTTTGACTCCATTTGGTCCATCGCCTACCTCTATATTAATTTGCTAGCTAATTCTCAGCTTCAGCAATCGTGTCAGCCTACATGAATTGAATGAATATCAGTGGATGGTCTTGCTATGGGTGGTGGCAACTTGGGGTTGGGGCTCCCCATTTAATTTCGATGACGAGGCCAACAATCAAAGTGAAATAGGATTGTTTGGAACTATGCAAGTTGAATATTAGGCTCAAGTGTTTCATAAGGACAAAGACCAATATATGAATAGTTATCTTGGGTCCAAATCTTCCCATTTTCAGTTGCCTCTTTTTTATTAAAGAAGAATGTTAGGCAGTAGCACGTAAGCAGAATGACTTAGTTTTGCTAGTCATAATCCAACCGAATCATTTGTGATTTAGTTTAATATTGCAATGTGATCAGGCAGTTTTAAACTAAAGCAGACTTCACTGTAATATTGTCTCTTTAGCAATTTCTGTTCAACATGACTCACTCTGATATTGGTATGGTTCTCTTTGCATGGTGAAAGGTAGGAATCAAAATATACTGCTTCACGTTTAATTCAAGTATCAAATGTTCAATTCTTGTTTTTTATGGGATGTAAAAGATTGCTTCACGAGATACAGGGAGGTGATCTACAACTTTCTCATTTTCTATGTGCTGTTAGGGAAACAAACAATTCTTATAGGTGAAGAATACGAGGGATCACACCACATTGACAGAGAGCCTTGCTAATATAAACTTTTAATAGTAAACTCTTGCTTTACCATGTCATTCTAAGATATAGAGCTGAATGCTAAATGCTTTGACCTAAAGTTGATGTGTCACTTGTAAGTGGCTAGTGTTGTTGCTCGTGGTTTCCATTACTCCGTAGAGCCAAAAAATTTCCTTTATGTGGCCAATCCAATCATCCCAATCCTTGGAAGAACCCCGTGGTATTAGTGATCCGTTTAGTGTTTTCATTTTGGTGGACCAAAATTTCTTGCTAATGATGCATTCCTAGCCGTAAAAAATTGCAAGCTCTCGTAGTTATTATGTTAGCAGATGAAAAGAACCTACCGTTCTAGTTGCTGGCTTTAGACTGAAAATTTTGGACAATTCTGAAAATATGCTCCCTTATCTCCCTGAATGTTGCAGTGCATCGTCCTGTTCTTGATTATTGAGCTTTATTCAGGGTCCTATCTGTCGTTCATTCTCGTGCATTACATTAATGTCGAGGGGATTCTGTTCTCTGGGGGTTCTGTTTCAGGTTCATATGTGACACACGAGACGAACCATTTTGTTTACTTCTACCTGGATCAGAAAGCGGTTTTACTTTTCAAATCTGGTTGATGATCGTTCTCCCCTTGAAAAGGATGCCACCAGTTTGGCGAGCTTGCGTCAATGATGCTACAACTTTTTCTTGTATGTATAATCTAGTCTGCCAGTATGTAAATCACCTGGTGTTGCATTTTCTATATTGTAACTAATTTATCACTGGAGAGTAGATTAAATGGTGAAACAAGAAATCCATTTACATAATGTGTCAAAAGGTCTCTTTGTCAATATCACTAAAACAGAAGGCTGCAGTACAAGCTTGAAAATGAAAAAGAAAATGCTCTGTCATTGCCAAATGGTCAATGTCTGGTCAATGTCGCTTGAAATTTTGTCATTATGTGTTGATAGATGAGTTTATGGTGGTTTCTTATGGGGGGTTTTTGTGGTTCAATTTTCAAATACTGGCTGTGAAATATGCCTTGGAAGTTGATCAGCTAGCTATATAAGAGTAAAGGCACCATTGTAGTAGTACAAGTACAATACAAGATAGGGTGTAGTAAAAAGGGGTAGTGCAGACTGGAATTTTGAAAAATAAGAGTTTTTGTAGTGTTGCTGAATGAAGGAAGGAGTTAAAGCTCTCTTAATTTAGTACTAGAGAAATGAGATTCTGCAGCATATTTGTGTTGATTCGTTGCTCTTGATTCCTTTTATTATTATAATGGCTTTGTCTTTTACACAACTTAGCAGCGCTACCCTCAACTTTCTTTGGCAGGGGTAGGAACTTTGGGGCCTGCTTGGCTACTTTGTTCTTGATATGTAAAATAGAAAAAGGATAAAAACTCTAATAAACATATGTTTTTTTATTAATATATTTTAGATTATATAATCTTGTAAAATAATTATTAGACAAAACTAATAATATAAAGTTGATTCATAAATTAATTGATAGTAATTTGGCATCAATCTAATATTTAGTTAGATAAGTCAATAATTTCATTGATTTTGTCAAAGATTTAGACGAGATTTTGACGAAAGGAAATTTAATTCGTATCTTTAGGCTTGTTGATTTTCTTAGATGATCTATCTTTGAGCTTGAGGATTTTCTTAGATGATCGATCCTTGGACATATTGATTGGCTTGGATAATGCCCTAGCTTGTTCAACAACTTGGATTGACTTTTGGTTTGTTGATCGATTAGAACCGACCTTTGGCTTGTTGATTGACTTGGATAGGTTATTGGTTGGTTGTTCGACTTGGATCAACCTTCGGCTTGTTGATTGATTTGGATCGGCCTATTAATCGACTTGTGGAGTTTTTCTTGAATTTGAGGAGAATGAGTCTACAACTTGCAAGTTGGGAAGAGACTATTAATTTGCTGAAATCTTCATGTTTTTTAGGAGACTAATCTTCGGTTTATAGATGGCAAAAAGACAATTTCAATTTGTTGAAGTCTTCAAATCTTTGAACAGATCAATCTTCAACTTGCTGATGGGCGAAGAGGCGATATTGAAGAAGAGATGCAATTTGTTGAAGAAGAGGCTATCAGTTTGTTGGAGTCTCTTGGTTTTTGAATCTTTTGAATTTTGAATGGTTGAAATTCTTTGAACTTTCTGACTTCTAAATCCTTCAAATGATGGGGTGGTCTCCTCTATTTATAAAACTTTGGGAGACCCTATTTGTGTTTGGGCTTGATTGACATTGACCCAACTTTTAGGCTTAGATTTAATTTAATCTATTTTTTAATAGACCTTTGTTTAAACTTGACCCAGTTTACTTTAATAAACTCAGGTTGACCTAGCTACGAGCCTAATTGTTACATGGTATAATTTGATTGGGTAAGCTAACATTGCCCAATGGATCAATGCTTAGACTAGTGGTGTCATTCGATCTCGACTTTCACATATTTAATTTTAATTTGAGGACACAAGTAAATTTGTAATTAGTCTCAAATTTATCAATCATTAATTCAATGACATGCCAATTTGTGATTAACCGAAATTCCTTAGTTAAATCCTAACATAGCTCAATTGACATATGAATGTAAAAGGTTTGTGTTTCAAATTCTTTTATCTCAATTATACTTTACAAAAATAATAATAATTTCATTGATTTAAGCTCTATACCTAATATTTAAACTTTATACTAAACTAATTTTTTTTTTATTATTATTATTATCTTTTTGTTTAAAAGAATTTCTTTGTTAGCGTTGTTCCCTTCGAATTGACCTCAATAACTATTTATGAGGTTGGATGTCAAGCATTTTGAAGTAGACGGTCTCATCGCCAATAACATTTATTATTCATCCAATTCCTTCAGTGGACAAAAATATTTTCACTAAAACAAAATTGTCATTTCAATCAGTAAAAATCAACCCTTTTACAGCTAATTTGAATCAACAATGTCTATTTATGATCTTTTTAGTAAATACTTTACAAATTGTTGAACATTTGCTAGATGCTAGGTTGAATTATGTAATTTATTGATGTATTTTGGATATTGTCTTTACTTATCCAAAACTTCCAAAAACTTCTAAAATCTATGTTAGACCCCCTTGGTTCCACTTTTAGGGTTGTGTATAACAAGTCAATGTACTTTTAAATTTATGTCTAAAGGTCGTTGAGCTATTCGTGTCATTTTTTTAAATTCACAAACTTAGTACCCATTGAATTGAATATGTTAGGGATCTATTAGATATAAAATTGAAAAGTTAATGACCTTTGACATTTTAAAAGTTAAGGGGCTTATTAAATATTTTTTTAAGGTTTTGAGACCTATGTCACACAAATATGAAAGTCTAGGTACTAAACTTGTAATTTAACATAAAATTTACTTACACATATTTAGTGGTTTTCGTTTAACACCAATTCAAAATTGATTTTAAACTAGCATAAATATGTACCCTCAACTGAAAGGTATATGGTTCGAATGTCCACCTCATTATATTAAAAAATATTATGGAAATTCAAAATGGCAGTATCCTTATGTGTTCTGTTAATCGGTCTTAATGGCAAGGTTTTAAATATGTAATAATAATAATTCAAAGAAAATGGACGAGTTAACAAAATAAGTATTTCACTAAGGTAATTCTTTTTATTAATAAAATTAAATAATTAATATTATTTTTAATTCAATACTGATGATATTTTGTTAATATACTCTTATATGTATTTCGATCATTTTTCTAGAATACTAAAGAAATTTATGGTATTATGGAAAGTATCAATTCACCCACTATATCGGCGTTCAATCATAAATTTATCAATTGTGCGAGTCTTAATCCAAACTCAAGAGGAATTGGTTGTCCTTCCCAAGTTGTTGGAGTAATGTTGTAGGTGAATAGACTAACTCAAGTTGGCCTCAAAGAGTAAGGATCGGTCTTCAATAAATCAATGGACCCTTAAAAGGTCGTCAACTACCATGTCGAACCTAAAGAGTTTTCCTACCCTCTTTATCGACCTTTAGGTGGCTATGAGGGTTAGACCCTTATGGCCATTCTCAAGAGTAGACTCCTCCCCTTATAGTCATTGCCATTTCTCAAAGTTATGTTCTTTAGTGTTGGACTCTATCTCGTGGTTTGACTCTCTTGTTCAAGCTTAAAAAATGTAGAGATGTTAAGATAGAGATAAAATATTTAAGTTGACACATTTTAAACCAGACAAAAATTGAGAGAAAGAAAAACAGATAAGTTGACTTAAAATATGTATTATATATATATATATATATATATATATATATATATATATATATATATATAAAGAGATACTTTAATTGTCTCAAAGGGAAGAAAAAAACTACCTTAACTATTTCAAAAAACAAGTATCTCTATGAGAAGAAACTAAAGAAAAGATAACTTTAGAAAGATAATTATTCTAAGCTCCAACATTTTAAATTTTGACTGTTACTCCCCAATTCAAAATATTACTGTTGACCTGTAATGTACATTAGACGTCATCTTTTTTGGCAGCATGCGATTCATCTAACCAAAAATATATATGCTTTACGACAATTTTTTTATAAAATAAAAAATTAGATAATTTAATTTTACTACATTTGTTGTTACTTTCATGTTTCATCCTCCAATTATCGACCTATGCGTATAGGTTAAATGTGTAATGAAATTATAGAAAAAAAGATTTAAAAATAAAATTTAGCATATTTTTTCCCACGAATAACATAATGTTAGTATATGCACAAAATCGAAGCTGAACAATAGAGACCTTTTACATCATCGTTCTAAACATAAATTGTTTGGTAATTAAAATGCCTATTTTATAAATGAACATAAATATTTACGTTTCTTTCCGTGGAAGACTGAACCTTTCACACCAAAATTGTTAATACAATATTACACCAATTGAGTCATTCTCTTTTGAGATCTATACGTTTAAAACTTTAACCGTTCCTTAACATACTAAATATTTAAGGAAAAAAAAATAGGTTATTTCCTTGTTAGCAAAACAATATGTTCTAAGTTACATTCTAATGAATTGATCCACGATCAGTAATAATTAAAGAAAGTAAGTGACATTATTTAATATATAGGAATATAGGTTAAAATACCAAAAATACCAAAGTCGATATGTAATTTTGAAATGGTTAAAATCACTCGTATATTTTCAAAATCTTCCTTTCTAAAATCATTTAGAAAATGATTAGTATAAAAATTAAGTACTAATTTTAGGAGATTAGACATGTATTTCTAAATGATTTTAAATATAATGATTTAATTTTAGAAATCACTCTAAAATATTAGACTACATTTAGATTTAGATTTCATTATATTTTACTTCCTAGATATTTTTATAGTCAAATTTTAATCTTTCAAATACTTTCGATAAATTTTAAATTCAATCCATTGAAATGGGTCCAACAATGATAATAAATTTCTTTTTTAAAAGTAAGTATGGGAATACATTGTCACAATGAAAAGAAAAGGCTAATAAAAACTAATATGATTTTTTTAAAAACCCAACAAAAGTCCAAAATGAGATTATATGAAGTATAGCACGTTTTCACAAAGACAGGATTCAACCCCTATTTGTTTGGTAGTAGAGTATTTAGACACATTAATATTTCAATCTTTATGTTTGTTCCAAAGACAAACATAACTTTGTCTATGCTGTCTCATAATTATACATCAATCCTTAACCAAAAGAAAAGAAAAAAGAAAAAAAAAAAAAACATTTCTTTTCCAAACACAAAAAGAAAAAAAAAATCATCAATAATATCCAACTTTTGTCTTAATATCTATGGAAGTCCTTTTGCTAAATAAATATTTTGAAAAAAAGAACACCCATCTCTTCCTTAGTTTCATATTCAGAGATCAAAACCCCCCCCCCAAAAAAAAAAAAAAAAAAAAAAATTACAGAGAAATCAATTCAGAACTGAAAATTAAAATAAAAAAGAGGCGATTCATGGTTTGATGAGGATCAGTAGGCAAAACCTGGGGCGTGGTTTTTGGTGGGTTTAGGGAGGCGAGAAGGGGGAGGGGAAGGAGAAGGAGAAGGAGCGGTGGTTTGTGGGTTAATGACGGCGGCGAAGGAGCAGTTTCCGGCGTCCACCATGGTTTCTTCTTCGTCCATGAAAATCTGCCGGCATCTGCACTCCTCACTGCAGAAACCCTTGTTGCCTCTGTATATATAAAAATAACTTTTTAAAAATAAAAAAATAAAAAAAAAGAAATATATATATATATATATATATATATATATATATGTATTAGGTTAACTACTTACTTGTACATATAGATGTCTTTCCCGGGGAGAAGCTTCTGGGCGCATAGAAAGCATCGGTCCAGAAATCTTGGAGTTTTAGAAGAAGAAGAAGAAGAAGAAGAAGCAGAGTGGCGGCGACGGCGGTGGTGGTTGTTGTTAATCATCATAAGGGTAGTTTTGTCAATGACTTGAGGAGTTGAGTCAGCGACGACGTGGAGCTTCCGAGTTTCTAAGATTACGCTGAGTCCTACCATGTCTCATTTTATATTATTTTGAAGGTGTACGGCGGTGACGGACGGCGGTGGGCGGCGGAGCAGAGGAGGGGTGAAGAAAAGTGGAGAATTTGAAGAGAAAAAAGAAAGGGGAGGGGGAGGGTGGGGCCAATACAGCTATGTAGGTGTAAGAAGGAGGATTTGATTTGACTGCTTCTTCTCTCTTACTGCCACGTTTACCTTTCTTTTTTACTCTTGTCGTTTTCTCTTTATTTTTTTAGTTTTCTTTTCTTATTCCACCATCATCATTTTTAATTAAAAACACTCATTACATACCCAATTAATCATCCTCGCTTATGTGTCTAACTCAAATATATGAGAAAACATGATTTAAACATAATTATAATTCAATAGATAGTAAGATAAATTAGCCAACTATTGCTTTTTTGTTTTTTGAAATTAAATTTATATATAAGTATCCATTCCACTTCTAAACTTATTGAGTTAGTTATTTACTCTTTATCAATATTTTAAACAATTGAGCTAAAAAAATTTAAATTTGACTAAAAATTCAAATGTTTATATAAAAAAAACATAAAAACCATAAGTAAGAAATTATGACAAAAACGCCCACCATTTGTGTTTTTGTTTTTTTTTTTTTTGTTTAACTCAACATTTGTAGTAGTGAGATTATGATCGACATGTAAACTGGTAATTGGTACTTTATTCTCTTCAAGGTTTGAATTGGTTATATAAGTTTGCTTGAAAATACTATTCATCAAATAGTTTTAAAAATGGAAAATGTATTTCAACAGTTCGAATTATCTATAAAATAAATTTTAAGAAATAATTTTTAATTATAGTTTTAAATATTTGTTGACGTGTTAGTATTTTTATTAGCTCAATGTAAACATGAGTGATAAATATACATTTTTTGTTATATTGTAAAAAAAAAAGAAAATCCAAAAAATTAAAGCACCAAAATATCATTAATACAAAAATAATATAATATAAATAATCATGTACAAACTTATTTAATAGGTGAAAATGTTTATTTATTAATTTAAACCTTTGACACGTTAGGCTTTATTTTTTAATCAATATTTATACATATTTCTGAAAAGAAGGCATTTATAAGTTTTTTCTTTTGTTAAATACCCTTGAAAATAAATATATTTAGGGTTGGGGGAAAAAAGCAAAAGGTAGAACAGGTGGATAAGCTAAGATGACCAAAGTGATGGCAACCTCTATCTCTTTGTTTGTCCTTTATTTTTTCTGCCTATAATAATAATAATAATAATAATAATAATAATAAAATCTATGCATTTCACAAGGCAGTCATGAGATGTCACTTTAGTCCCCTCCCAAACAAATACTATATTCATTATTATTATTATTATTATTATTATTATTATTTCACATCCTTCCTCTATCTTAGATATGGACAAAATTACATTATTTAATATTACACAAAATGTAACATATAAATTATATTCCGAGTTAGTTTCGCCTTCCAATCATAATTCAAAGCACAAAGATCAAACACTTTTAATTCACTCATCAAAATTGATTCCGTGTAGAGTTTCAAATGTTTGTTCGGAGTGATATTATTAATTATTGCACAATTTCACACGCAATCATCACCCCATCTAATTCAATATTATTACTCATCATGATTTTACTTCATAATTAACTCTTTAAATAAGTACTAAACTCCAAGTTTAAACTGTTAAATTAATGTCAATTAATCATTGAATGTGAGTTTTTATTTTTTTTCTTTAGGAAAAAGTAATGATTTAGGTCTATGAGTTAAGATGATGAGCATTAATGAAGTGAGATTGAATACGATGCAAATTTGATAAAAAAAAAAAAAAAAAAAGGTTAAACTAAAATTTTGGTGTATAAAATTTATATTTATATAATTTTCTAATTTTCAAAATTGCAAATTAAATTCAAATATATATTTAATAGTTTAACTACCATTTAAGTCACTCTACTTTAAAATTGGTTCACTTTTAATTATTATATTTTCAAATTTTGCTGTAAAAATGTTAATAAATAACGAAAAATACTTATAAAAATAAAAAGAATAATAAACTAGTGGCGGTGGAAATTAAATTTGACTTTTGAAAAGATAGAGCCTAAATCTGGACAATTAAAAATATAAAAAATAAAATTCAACAAACTTTTCGTATAATAGTTTAATTTCTCTCGTTTAACAATTAAAAGAAAAAAAATATATTTCTTGGAGGAGAGTAAAATTTTCAATTTGTGTTTTTCTTTTTTTTGTTTTTTTCTTTAATTCAACAGCAATAATGTATAGGGGGTGAAATTTTGAAATGAAAATTTTCCATATTTTAAAATTAAATATTCCACCCTCGTTGCTATTCCTATCATGAACATCACTTTCATTAAAATTTAATTTGTACAGGTGTACGCTTCACAAATTTATAAGAATAAAAACGATTTATCTGTCTTTTAAAAAAAAAAACATTGGAAAAAGAAAAAATGATTGAAATATGAAGCTGAAGGTTCTAAGAACGGCGGTGAAACATCATCGGCGAACGGCGGCGGCGCTATTAGAAATAGACTTGTATTATACTCATCACGTCATTAATATTGGTGGGCAGCTAGTGTAAAGGCGGCGCCACCGAGGACAGGTGGCGCTAGGTTTCCGCCGTACTTGTGGTTGTCCCTCCGCCATAATTCAACCATTCTGCTGCGCTGTCCAATTCTTATTTCCTTCTCATTTATTGCTCTTTTACCACACCCTTCTCCCAAGTCCTAAAAATTATCCATTTTCAAATTCAATTCTACTTTTAAATAAATATTGTGAGCATTAATTTTTGATTTCTCGGTTGAACATATATATTTTAATAAGTCGATACTCTAAATTTACCATTATATATACATTAAATTTGAGTTGAGGATTAACATATTTATTTAAATGGCTAAAAAAAATTAAAATATTTATAAATATAACAAAATACACAGTTTATCTGCAATAAACCGCGATAGATCGCAATAGATTATTATATATGTCTATCGTGACATAGATAGTAGTCTATTGCAGATAAATTTTGTATTTTGTTATTAATTATAAATATTTTCAGAAGTTTTGTCATTTTAGATAATTTTCCTTATTTAAATTTAACTAAAGTTTAATTTGACCCAATCCAAAGTTTAAACTAAAATTAATATGCTTGTTTGGATTGTTTAGAAAAAAAGTTTTTTTAAAAAAATTAATTTTATTTAGACTCGTTTAAAAAAAAAATGAAAGTTATTATAAATAATAAAAAAATCTAACTATTTATAAATATAGATAAATTTCACTTTCTATCGAATAGACCTAGATAAACATCTATCCATGTTTATCTGGCAAAGCGATAGATGTCTATTTAAGTAAAATTTTGCTATATTTATAATTATTTCAATTATTTTTCTATTTTTGGAAACATCCCTAAAAAAAAGATTAGTTAAAATATACTTTGAATGTATTTCAACTGCTATTTTGAGTGGTTGTTAAATACTTCAGTTTGTTAAATATTTTAATTTTGTTTTAAAAAACTTATTTTCAAAATTAACACTTAAAAGGTAAACCAAGCCTAATCTACATTTAAACAAAATTGCACTAATTTTTCAAAAAAAAAAAAGGGCAAATGTTGTTTCTTTTTCCTCTCTCATAATAGTTATAGGTACCCTAGGTATACTTTTTGTGTTTAAAATCTTAATTCGATTTTTGACTTATTACCATAACTTTAAATTTGATTTGCCCTTTCAAATAGTTTTTAAAGATAAATTTTAGTTTAGTTATAATCCGCGAAATTTTATACTATTTTTTTTTTTTTCTTTTTAGAATTGTCGATTAGTACCAGACTGCCAACCTCTTGGAACCATTACTACTTCAAATATCATTATATTTGACAATATTCACTTAAAATTTTTGTTCACCTAATCTTAAACTAGTTTAAGATGGATCATAAAACTTTGTTAAGAACTTCATTCACTATTGCCCGTGATGATTGCGATTATGCAATTATTAAAGATTTATAAACAAGATAGTTAGTTTCATTATGATGTGTCATACTAGCAATTATTAGTTCTTTTAAGTTTGCATGCGTTTCTAGTTTTGATCAATTAAATATAAACATATAATATATACATTACGCCAAAATGCTAATGTGAAATATAGTGTAGTGGTCATATATTCTTTTGAAATCAAAAAGATATTTCTATTCTAAAAAATTACCCAGAATATATATGATTGAAATCACACATCTAAAAAAAAAAAAAAAAAAAAAAGGGGGGTTTTTTTATAAAAAAATAAAAAAAAAGAAATATATATATATATATATATATATATATATATATATATATATATATATATATATATATATATATATATATATATATATATATATATATATATATATATATATATATATATATATATATATATATATATATATATATATATATATATATATATATATATATATATATATATATATATATATATATATATATATATATATATATATATATATATATATATATATATATATATATATATATATATATATATATATATATATATATATATATATATATATATATATATATATATTTCTTTTTTTTTATTTTTTTATAAAAAAAAAAAAAAATCAAGTCCACGTTTCACCTTTCTACTAATATACATTCAATACACTACTAATAATATGCACTTGATACACTATTAGTAATTGATTCTTTGATGTGACTCGACAAGAAGTGGTGGCATGTAGAACACGCTTGAAAAAGTCTAAACATTTGTAAAAATTGATGCATAAACGATTTTCAAATATAATCTTAATAACAGGTCTAAAATGATTCACTTATAATAGTTTAGAAGTTTAATTGATATAATAAGTCTCACACAATATTTTTTGAACAAAATCTAGAGAGTGTTTTAAGTTGATACAATACAAAAATTATGAGTTTAAATTGATATGATTACTAGTTAAGGGGGTGTTTGATAAATGGGTATGAGTTGGATTGAGTGGGTATTTATTACCCATATTTCTTAACCCACCTTTTTACCTCCTCAAAACTCACCCTAATAACCAAGTGAGTTTTATTCTTCTCTCTTCTCTTTTCTCTCTTCCCTCATTTTAGGCCTTTTGGTTTCTCCCCTCTTCTCTCTTCCCTGGTTTTCCATCGTACTTCTCTCTTCTTTAGTCATTTTTCATTCTCTTTACTTCCAACGTTTAATTTCTTCCTTCATCTTCTACAATCTCTCACTGTTATTTTCTTCCCTCATCTTCTCTCTTATTTCGCCTTCCCTCTTTCGATTTCTTCAATTTCTTTTTTGATTTCTGTCTTTTTTCAATTTCTTCGATTTTTTTTTTCGAATTTCTATTTTTTTCATTTCTTCAATTTCTTTTTCGATTATTATTATTTTTTTTGGATTTATATTCTCTTTTTCCAAAGAGCGAGAGAGAGATAGAGAGAGCGAGATAGAGAGAGCAAGCAAAAGGAAAAAAAGGAAAAAGGAAAAAAATGGGAAATGGATAAAAGGGAAGAAAAAAGCAAATAGAAAAAAAAGCAAAAAAAAACAAAAACAAAAAACAATGAGCAAATAGAAAAAATACGAAAGAGGAAATAAATAAATAAAAAGCAAAACAAATAAAAATACAAACAAAAGGAGCAAACAGAAAAAAACAGCAAAAAGAAAAAAATTAAAAAGCAAATAGAAAATACCCAAAAAAAATTAAAAAGAAAAACAAGCAAACAAGAAAAAAAAAAAAAAAAATCTAAACAAAAAAAAAAAGCAAAAAAAAACAAAAACAAAAAACAATGAGCAAATAGAAAAAATACGAAAGAGGAAAAAAAAAAATAAAAAGCAAATAGAAAATACCCAAAAAAAATTAAAAAGAAAAACAAGCAAACAAGAAAAAAAAAAAAAATTGTCTGAGCAGAAAAAAATAGCAAAAATAAAAAAGAAGCGGAAAAAAAACAGAATATATTTGTTTAAAAAAACTCCACTAGATACCTCAACTCAACTCAGCACTCCAAACATTCTAACTCAACTCAGCACAATAAACACAGACATTTCAACTTAACTCAACCCAACTCTGCACCCCGCACAAACAATCTAATTTTCTCTATAATTATTACAACTCAACTCAACTCTGTGCGACAAACACCTCTTAAGTGTTTTAATTGACACAACACTAAAGTGTTAGGGGTTATAAATTGACATTTTTTCTAAAAACAGAGTTTAAAGTTAAATATTGACCATTAAATATGTGCGTCAAGTTGATTTTTTAGAGGTCAACATGAACATAGTTCCACTAGCAAAAAAAAATATGTGCAGATCAAAGTGTTGGGGGTTGTAAATTGATATTTTCTCTAAAAAAAAATTTAAAAATAAATATTAATCATTAAATTTGTGTGTGCACTAGCTTGATTTTTTATATGTCAACATAAGTACAACTTAACTAGCATAACACATGCAAACTCGACCAAAAGAATAGAGGTTCAAATCTCCCAACCAAAAATTGTTGAATTTAAACAAACTTGATTTTCTAGAGTTAAATATAATTTTTAGGTTAAAAAAAAAAAACTATTTTGGGTCTAGATATTTTCACTTTCATTTCATTTTAATTTCTGTATTTTCAAATGTTCAATTTTAGATTCTCCATTTTCAATTAAAAAAAGAAAAGTCTACAATATTAGTTTCTGATTATTTTAGAAAAAGAAGTTTTCAAATTAATAGTTCTTTCATAAAATTTGAAAATATATTAGCATTTTTTGCCTAAAAATAAGGAGAATTATTTTGAATGAAAAATTGGTGAAAGTATTTACAAATAATAGCAAAATAACATGATCTATCTACAATAAATTTCGATGGATCACGCTAAATTACTATCTGTGTCTATTATGAAACAAATGGTAGTCTATCGCAGTTTATCACGGTTTGTCGCATATACATAGTAAAATTTTACCTTATTTATAAATATTTTGATTTATTTTTTTATATTTGAGAACAACTATAAAAATTATTATTATTAAATAAATTTGGATAAAAATTAACTTGAGAGATAATTTAAGTTTATTAAAAATACATAGAAGATAATTAAGAGTATTTGAACATTTTCTTTATTAGTGAAGGGTAACAATTGTAATTTGAAGAAAAGCCTAAAATTTGTCCAACCCATTGATGCCCATTATTTTCCGGGCCGTTTGGTTTCTTTGTTTGTTGTTGTTTATTATTATTATTATTTTTTTATTTCTTAAAATAAAAAATATTATCACTTACTTCTGTTACATAATTATATGTATGAGAGGTCGATATGGTACTAAACTCAAATTTCATTAGGTAAAATGTAGAATTTGAAAAAAATAAAATAAAAATAGACTCTGTGCAAAAGGATATTTAATATATATATATGGTTTAAAAAAGTTATTTGAAAAAGGCAGCTTTTTTTTTTTTTTTTTTTTTTTTTTTTTGTTTTT
>QLSR01000057.1:1247157-1331901 GCA_031780015.1 Citrullus colocynthis
TTTTTTTTTTTTTCGCTGTTTGAGAAGAGTATGAATTTGGATAAAGAAGACAACAAGCAATGACTCGGACGAATGGATATACACTCAAACTAAACAAATCGCATTTTATCCCCCATCAAATAAAATTTAAATAGTTTATTACATCTATAATACTATTTTTTTTAATTTACAAAAATAAATACCCACATTATTGATATATGTTAAGTTTAACAACACTTTAACACTATTAACTATATAGAAATGTTGTCAAATAAGCCAAATGAGTCAAATTATTTATAAATATAGAAAAATTTCACTAACTATTAATGATTGACCACGATAGATTTCTATCGCTTGAATGATTGACTACGATAGACTTCTATCACTTGAGTGATAATCCAAGATAAACTTCTATCCCTTAAGCGATAAAAGTTTATCGCTAATAGATAGTGAACTTTTTCTTTTATATTTGTAAATAGTTTGATATTTTTCCTATTTATGATAATTTTCCTTCTTTTTATTATATTATTTATGTAGATTTTATATGAATGTGGTAATAGTCCTCAATAGTTTTTCTATTTTAAATAACAAAACTATTGGAAGTATTTACATCACAACTTATTTGCAATACATTGTGATAGATTACTATCTATGTCTATATTGGTTTATCGCATTTATTTATTTATTATTTTTTTCTTGCTAACTTTTTTTTTTATATGTAAATTGTTTGCAATTCGATTTTAAATTCACACATTAAGTAAATATAAGAAATAACAATCATATTTTAGTTTTACCTAATATTTATCTTAGACACAAAGTTATTTAAAAGATAATCTTTAGGTCGATATGATTTTTTTAATGTGTACTATACAATATATATACACATATATATGAAATACGGATATGCTATGCGATTAATAAATGTAAAAGATATGTAATATGACAAAAATTTATGACATACAAATCAAAAAGTTGTAAATTTATAAGTAGATGCTTCTCAAGGTCGGGAACTACTTGGACGCAATATAAATAAGTTACCTATTTATTAGATATATATATATATATATATATTTTAAATTTTAGAGACGTTGTGCTAAATAAATATATAAATTATTAGATATAATTAACCTTCTTAAAGATCAAAGTTGCAATTCAACCATTTATTAAGGAGTTTCTATCTGTATTTGTGGTTTTCATATTTTATTTTAACTGATTTCCATTTAATGTACTTAAAAAAAAAAAAAAAACTGATTTCCATTTAAGCATTGATAAGTAAATTATATGTTTTTTTAATTTTATTTTTATTTTTTTAAGGATAAAGTAAATTAAATGTTACTAACTTAGTACTGTTTTTTCCTTATTTAAAAAGCGAAATAGTTCACAAGATATATACAGTATTAAAAAAAGTTTTATTTTTTAACGAAAATTTTATTTTATTTATTTATTTGGACAAATATTAATTTATATACGTGGGTTATATTTAATTAAAACCTTAAACTAATAACTAAATATATTTAAATAATCAATTATGTACTCTAGATTTCTTTCGATTAATATTATGTGAAATTTATAGTTTACTCAATTAAACTTCCAAATTTTCATAAGTCAATCAATTTAGATTTTTCATTACGATTTATCTTTGAAAATTATCATGCATTAATTCTCAAACACTTATGGATATTTTCAAATGTCGATGTATGAACACGATTCTCAAAGAAAATTGTGACTAAGGGTTTGAATAATTTATTTATGAAAGTTTAGTGGTTTAATTAATACAGCTATAAGTTACACAACATATCTTTTTTTAATAGATTATTACAAAAGTCCAAGATTTAAATTGATATATATATATTTTTTACGTTTTTTTTTTTCCTCATGAACTAACAAATTAATTTTAATAAGTATTTCAATTAATACATCCGGAAAACTAAATTCGAAAATTATATGTAAATCAAAAACAAAATCTTACAAGCAAATTGTCATTGGCATGCATTTTTTTTTTCTTTTTTATCTCAAAAATTTAAATTTTCATCGCATATTTATTGTAGTAAGAAATAAATCATGAAAAATTCAATTGACAAAACACCAAATACAGTGTCACAAAATGAAAGCCAAGAATAAAAATCCAAACATAGCTACAAATTACCTAAATCCAACTCATTAAAATTATCTAACATAATTAGAGAAACTAAAAATAACAAAAACAGTCTCATTCAATCATATGAGTGCCTCTAAATTGTCTATATGTTTTCCTGGAAAAAAGTTCAATTAAGTTCAATTTAAAAAAAAAAAAAAAAGTGTCTTTTAAGTAAATTTGAAGTGTGTTTAACACACATCTAAATTTTCAAATTTAATTCTTATGAAATTCTTAAACATTAAAAAGTATAAATGTTAAATGTATGGGAAATAATTGAAAAATAAAATGAAATGTATAAAGTATGGGAACTTGCCATGCAAGACTTATTAACTCCTTTTTTTTTTTTTTTTTTTAAATATATATATATATATATATAATAAAATGGAGAGACTTATTAAATACCAATCTTGAACCAAAAATATCAAAACTTAAATTTTAGAAAAACAAACAAACAAATAACTAAATAAAAGGTTAACTATAATGGAGGGTATTAATTATAGTATTTCGTTGATTAAGTTTGTGAATTAGAAATGGATAAAATTATAAGCTCCACCTTAATCCCTATTTTTAAAATGGATTGATTTATCCAATTGCAAAAATAAAGAAAGAAAATAAAAAAGGAAAATCAGCACGTGGGAACCCAAATGATACACACCAACTGGCAACTCCGCCAAAATTCCTTCCATTTCAATTCAATCGAAATTCTTCTTCCTTCTTCTTCTTCTTCTTCCTCCAAATTCTTTATAATCGCACCAACTTCCATTTCTTTCCTTTGATTCTTTTATCAGCACCTCGCCAGTGATGTCGATTCTTACGATCGGCAGGAGGAGGATTTCCCCGAGGACCGCTTGGGCCGCCGGTCGCCAGTTAATCTCTCCCTTCACCTCTCAAGAATCTTCTGCTTCAATCTCTCAGTTCCCCTGGGAGCAGACGCCCAAATCTCTTCCACGGCCATTTCCTCCGCTTGCATCCTCTAGCTCCGGTCGAGCATGGCTTCATTCACATGCTAATCGTTTCCAGGTTAGTTCGACGGTTGCGATGTTTCCGCTTTCGTTCTCGTTTTCCTTCTGTTGTTAGCGTTGCTTCATGTGATTTTAAGACGCAAGCAACCGCTATTTCAATTTTTTGGATTCTGAGATAGCAGCGGGGTCGATGATTCTTTGTGTTTGTTGTGTCTATTATTTTATTCATCATTTTGAAGTTCTTCTACTTGCAATTATTGGGAGAATTCTAGGAATTTGGTGATTGTGAATGTAATTACGAAATTGATTCTTTATGTAGGCAAGTATAAAAGGCGTTCCGAAGATATGTAGCTTTTCTGGCCAGGCTTTGGATGGTCTTCCAGTTTCTAGGTTGGTGGATATACCTTTGGCTCAAACTGGTGAAGGGATTGCTGAATGTGAGCTTCTTAAATGGTTTGTGCAAGAGGTGAGGATTTTTGTTCTTTTTTCTAAAAATAGTATTTAACATTTTTAGATATCCCTCATGAAAATGAATGAGGCTTGGTTGATTTCTTCATATACTTATGTAATGTTCTAAGCTCAAACTGCTGCAATGTTGCTGTCGTTCGAGAGCTGTTACTTCTCTATCTGGTTTACTGAGGATGCAGGATTAGTTCAAGTGATTTCTGTTCTGACAGTTGATTGATTGGACAATTTCTTATTAAATGTAGATGGATATTGATATTTAATCTTTTGGCAGGGGGATGAAGTTGAAGAGTTTCAACCACTTTGTGAAGTTCAGAGTGACAAAGCAACAATTGAAATAACTAGTCGCTACAAGGGAAAAGTCGTTCAATTTCTATATGTTCCAGGTGATATTGTGAAGGTGAGATTTCGTCACCCAATTGTAACAATATGAACTCATGGAAACCTTTGCAGTTTGTGAATGGAGAGTAGAGAGAATCGTCACGCATTGTAATGTGAATGTCTATTTTCTGGAAAGTTATTAAGTTGTCGATATATCAAATAAACAGGTTGTAAAATGTTTTGTCTCCATTGCATTACAATGTTTTAGCTTGTAGGCTTCTTGCCAAGGTTTGATCGTTATTTATTATCATTATCAAACTTGATAATGTTTCTTCTCTTTTACTCTAGGCAAATTGGTTACTGCCTAATTGTTAGGAAAGTACATTTTCCATTCATGCAGAAGCACCCTAGTGGTAAATTATCATAATATCACATTCTAGAGATTGAAAAGAAAAGATACTAATGTTTTGTCAAATGTCATCACAGGTTGGAGAAACTCTTTTAAAAGTACTCGTTGAGGGTTTTGGGGATGAAACCCAGGTTTCAGGGTTAACCGAAGGGCATTTGGCAAAACCTGAAGTAATAGAGACCCAACAGGACAAAAACAAAATTTGTGGAGTCCTATCCACGCCTCCTGTCCGGGATCTTGCAAAACAACATGGTATAGATATAAATGACGTCCGTGGAACTGGTACAGATGGAAGGGTATTAAAAGAAGATGTCCTTCAGTATGCTGTCGAAAAAGGAATTCTTGAAGAACATGTTTCTTCTGCTGCTAGTTCTAAAGAGCAATTTGATGAATCAGAGAATCACACTAATGCACCAGATGGAGTTAGGTGGAGCTACGAGGATAAGAAAATTCAATTGAGGTATTATTAATAAGGAGCTACTAATTAAGCCAAGAGTGAATGCTTGTCTAAATGAACATAATCATGCAACGAACGCTGGTACTACATATATTTTGATCATTAAAAACAACTCCCTATTGTTTTAAGTCCACTTGGAACAACTGACATGTGCCTTGAAGTTTTGTTTCAACTGGCTAAATAATTATTTCCTTTGCTATGTTCTGATTGTGTATAATTTGGTTGTGTGGTTTGCTGGATTTAGAGTTGTATGTAATTGATGTGTTTTGTTTTCAGAGGATTCCAACGAGCAATGGTTAAATCTATGACCATGGCAGCAAAGGTTCCCCATTTTCACTACGTAGAGGAGATCAATTGTGATGCACTTCTGGAACTTAAAGCATCTTTCCAAGGAAATACTACCGAACTAAATGTCAAACACACGTCCCTTCCATTATTGATAAAGTTGCTGTCTATGGCAATGAGCAAATATCCGATGCTAAATAGTTGCTTCAATGAAGAGTCATTTGAGGTCTCTCTCAAAGGTATGCAGTAGGGACATGTTTGAATTGAATACGCTAAAGAATATGATCCCCAAATTAGGTCAACATGTCCTCTTACTGTTTGCAATGCCAAAGATGAAACCCTTTTAAATTTGAATTTTTCCATGTTCTTATACGAATTACAAATACATTAATTTTTTCTGCATGTAGGCTCCCATAATATTGGAATTGCCATGGCTACTCCACATGGTTTGGTTGTGCCAAATATAAAGAATGTTCAGTCCCTTTCTGTATTGGAGGTTTGTAAATCACCTCTCACATGTCTTATTTTGCTTAAACATAATACACGGTCTTCTTTTCTAGTTTCTTAATTGAGTTCAGGAGATTGAATGCTGATTTGACAACCTTACTTGAATAGTGAATAAGATCGGTTCTATAGGTTGTACAACTATGTCCTTCAATTTAAAGAGATTGAATGCTGATCTGTTTAAATCTATTGCATCAAAGCTGTTGATACTTTTTAAAATTTGACATTTTATAACTTTCTTAAACAATTGTCATCCTTTGCCAATGTTGCTAGCATGCCTTCCTTTTCACTGAAGACTTACCTTTCAAATGCATTTGCTTAGATCACAAAGGAGCTTTCACGCTTACAACTACTGGCAATGGATAACAAGCTTAGTCCTGAGGATATATCCGGCGGCACAATAACCTTAAGCAATATTGGAGCCATTGGTGGAAAATTCGGTTCTCCTTTGCTCAACTTGCCCGAAGTATCTATCATCGCAATCGGCCGAATCAAAAAGGTTCCACAGATTGCCGATGATGGGGGCGTGTACCCTGCATCGATCATGATGGTAAGCAAACGATCCAAAACAAATGCCTCACAGTAACAATGTAAAGTCTATCTATATTTGACATGACTAATCGACCTCTTTTTTATTTGCTCAGGTTAACATTGGCGCAGACCATAGAGTTCTGGATGGAGCAACAGTGGCTAAGTTCTGTAACGAGTGGAAGCGATTCATTGAAAATCCAGAGCTTCTTATATTGCATATGAGATGAGAGGAAGTAAATGTATCAATATCCCTTTTCGATGTAATAAATGAAAGGGCCGCCATAAGAAAGAAAGAAAAAAAAAAAAAAAAAAAAAAAAAAAAAAGAATGAATCTTACTTTTCAGTTTCCAATATCATACCAATTGTCTCTTTGAGCAAAAACTCCATGGTTAGGTTACGTAATCGAATTTGAAAACTGGACATGGTTTAAGGAAAAAAAAAAAAATCAACTTAAATTACAAATTTCTAATTAAAAAAAAGTCTAAATAGGTTATTGAACTTTTTAAATTTTTAACCTTTTTTTAAAAATTTTGTGGTAAACAAGTCTTGGTTTTAAAATTTTAATTGACAAAATGACAAAATTGTTAGAAAATATTTGTAAATATATCATAAAAAAATTTGTAAATGTATCAATACTTGATATCTGTGGTAGACTATGTTTATGTCATATTTTATCACGGATATAAGGTGAAATTTTGTAAAATTTTATAATATTTGTAAATATTTTGGTTTAGTCCTAAAAAAAAATTTGCTAGCCTAAGTAAAATCTTTCTGAACTATCAGAATATTCAGACTCATTTCTCTCCTTTGAATAGAGGATATAGCAATTCTCTCCTTTGAATAGAGGATATAGCAATTTCTCTGGGATTTATGAGTCTAAGCAGGAGACAGTGTACTTTGATGTTATTGATATAGCAATTTCTCTGGGATTTATGAGTCTAAGCAGGAGACAGTATACTTTGATGTTATTGATCATTCTTTTATTTAAGGAATCATCCCAAAATATATACTTTGATGTTATTGATCATTCTTAAATCAATTGAAAATGCAAATATATACTTCGATCATCCCATCTCTTAAAAAAATCAAGCTCCGCTTATTTATACGTTTTTTTTTTATTTATGCGTTTTTTTTATTTATACGTTTTTTCATCCGCAGAATTGTCTTGGATTTAGAAAAAGTTTCTACAAGTTCAAATTACAAATTTTCAATTCAAAGTGAGCATCCATACAAGTTTCAATAAGCTTAAATTACAAATTGAACTTTTAATTCAGTGTCAAACAAGTGTTGGTTTTAAGTTTATGAATAATTTTGTGTCAAGCAAAGTCTTATCTGTTAAAAACACAGCCTAAATCTAAAGGTTTCAACAAGTTTTTATGAAAGCCGTATTTGACATCCACAAAAGATATATTGAGAAAATAAAAAAGATTGAGAATATTGTATTGTAGGGCTTTACCCCTCGGGGAGCCCTTCCAGAAATTCTCGAAGGCCAGGGGCGAGCCCAGGCCTAAGAGGGGGTTTGGAAATAGTTTTCAACCAGCAATAGACGCGCCTCGGTTAGTACCTCACTAGCTGCGTCATTGCCCCAAGCGCAAAGATACTTCTCCCTCTCATTTCTCTTTCCATTTTATATCCCATCTTCGCTTCTCTATTCTCCTGTTTTCCGATGTGGGACTTCGGTTTTCTTAACTTTTCCCTTTTTTCAACCCATACATGGGCTTGGCCCATCACCCTACACCTACTGAGTTTCCCTCTACTATATTTCCCTATTTTTATGCTGAATACTCAAAAGTTATTTATTTATTTATTATTGTTAGACATTGGAGTTATTGAGCTACTCATAATTTAGTGTCTCATCCACTAAATTATGTTTACTTTTAAATTGGAATTAACTATGACAAAACTTATTTTATGAGAGAGGAATGTATGAGTGCATGCATGCATCTTTAATGAGTAACAAATTTCAAATTTTCACTAGTTTTTATGCTACTTTTTCAAATCTCTCTTCTTATTCCCCCAACAGGTTGTGAGACTTTGGACTTGATTCTCCTTAGTTATGCATATTTATCTTTAAAATGGTCTATTGATAAAGTAGTTTTTTTTGTTAAAAAAAAAATTCACTCTTAAATTTTATGTTACGTCGATTCAAATCTCAAGTTAATAATTGTATTAATACCTTACACTTTTATAAAAAAAAAGACAAAAGAAATTATATTGAACTTCTTCCCAAATAAGTAGAAAAAAGATAGAGGGTTGTAAGAAGATAAAAACTACTCATATTAATAAAAATCTTCTACCATTCATTAGATTTCAACATTTTCCCTATCGTTGTGATAATCACAATATTTAGAGAAGTCTTACATATGTGTTAATGATTTTAAAACGACATCGTGACTTAACTAAGAATCTAGGTTGATTTAGATGTGAAATTTTAAGGGTTTAATTGATATAATTGTTAGTTTGAAGTTTGGAGTGGTACAATTATCTAAAAGCAAATAAACTAAAATTAGACATATTGAAGTTGCAATAACTAAAATTAAACAAGTATCTCAGAACCAAAATAATAAGAAAAAAAAATTCAATAAGCTAAGGGTGTGTTTGAAATATATTTTCAAGTGTTTAATTTTAAAAATAAGTTATTTTGAAATAAAAAGAGTTCTCTAAATAAATTTTTAAGTGTATTCTAAAGAGTTTTTGTCAAAAAGAGTTTAAATAAAAAGATTTTTTTTAAAAAATCATTTGTTTCTCAAATCAATCCCAACAAGCTTTAAATCTATGTTAAGTGTTTTATCAAAATCATGGTCATGAATCTCATCATGTCAATTCTTTATTTTTAAAAAAAGTTAAAAGAAATAGATTTAAATACTACTTTATTCTTATACATTTTGATTCCTATACTTACAAAGTTTTAATTTGGTTTTTATTCTTTTATAAAGAATCTATTTTGGTCATCTACAAAAATGAAAATAAATATTTGAAAGTATAAAAACTAAAATGAACTAAAATTAAGTTAAAAAATATAAGAAGAACATTTTGAGAGTAGGATGAAAATGAACTATATTTGGAAGAACGTTTAAATCTAAAAAATAATAATAAAAATCATAATTGAATTGAGTTTTGGAGCAAAAGCTAAAAATATCACATTTCACTGTCTTCTTCCGCGTCCATTTTTGACTCCCCGGCTGCTTGCGAGGTCCCCGAACTTGTTGGAATTTGACACCGGAAAATGGCAACGGCGTACGCATATCTTCTGAATATCGGAACCAAGATCATCGCCGTCGGCCGGAACTACGCCGCCCATGCCAAAGAACTCGGCAACGCCGTCCCCAAGGTTTCTTAAACAAATTTCCTTTTCATTCTGGACCATGATCGTTTAATTTTCAGGGAGGGCTATGTTAATTACTTGATTCTATGTTCTTTATGATCGCGATTGATCAACTGGATGGGCCAATTTTTTTTTAAAAAAAATCAATTTCAGGAGCCTGTGTTGTTTATGAAACCCACCTCGTCTTACTTGCAAAATGGAGGGACGATCGAGATTCCTCACCCTCTGAAGTCTTTGGATCACGAGGTTGAGCTCGCCGTCGTAATCTCCCAGAGAGCTCGTGATGTTCCTGAAGCCTCCGCCATGGATTATGTTGGGGGTAGGGCTACTATGTTTCTGCATCTTAAGTGAATTTGTTGAGTCGATTCGATGATTTTGTAATCCTGCTTGAACCCTTTTGAGTGTCTTGATCTGTTTCTACTACATTTCTTATTGCGATTGATCTGAATTTCCCCTCTCTGAACTTTGAAGTATTGTATTCCTGTGAAATGGCAAGGAGAAATTGTTTGATTCCCAAGTCATTCACCATTTTGTATTTCATAATCTCGAGCAATGCAAGACATTTTTTGGCATTTCAGGTTATGCTCTTGCACTGGACATGACTGCCCGAGAAATCCAAGCTTCTGCAAAGGTGATGGACGATGGTGTTTTCTTTTCTCTTTCTTGATGCATATTAGATAAAAAGTTTGATAGAAAGTTAGAAACAGTAGAAAATCATGCAGAGTGAATATATAAGAGCCACTTTTTAGCATCCTTGATTGAGTTCGATTTTACTTTCAGTGTGTTTGAGAATGTCCTGAAATAAACAGAAGATCTCTTCATATCCTTGTTGGATAGGACTCTTTCACTTATAAGAAATCTATTTAAAAAAAGAATTCTAATTTCCAAATGGTTGGCAAGGATACTTGGGCACATCAAAAGAAAGCAAATGGTGACATTTCAGTTCCTATTGTTCACTTCAATATGATAAAGGCAGGATATCTTTGTTGAATATAAAAGAAAACCTTTGCAAAGTTCCTATAATGCAGGATTCTTGAACCATGTTTTAGTTCTATCTTATTTTTTCAGCTCTGTTATTTTAAATCTTAATGTTGTTTTCATTACCAGTCTGCAGGCCTTCCATGGACAGTAGCTAAAGGGCAGGACACCTTTACACCCATCAGTTCTGTTGTAAGAATATAACCACATGCCTCTGTTTTCCTTCACTCGTGATTTACAATAAAAAAAATCATATCATCAAATGGACCAAGTAGAACTAATTAGAGTGTTTGTATAATAAATAAATCTCATTGATATTGCATCATACGTCAAATAGTAATTGAGGAATGATAGAATATGGAAACTACTGGCACATTTCCTTGAGAATTTCTATTGCCGATCTTGCACCACAAACTTATGTTTCTTTTTTCACTCTGTAATGATGCAGCTGCCCAAGGCATCAATCCCTGATCCGGATGATTTAGAATTATGGTTAAAGGTTCTGCTATTTACGACAACTGTTTTCTTTCCTCCATTGATGCCATTGTCTCGTTTTAAGATCAATTGCTTTTGTTTAACTTAACTCAGGTAGACGATGAATTTCGACAGAAGGGCTCAACCAAAGATATGATCTTTAAAATCCCGTACCTTATTAGCCACATAAGTTCGCTCATGACCCTTCTTGAAGGAGATGTGATACTAACAGGTATCCACAACCATAGTTTATTTATCGGATTGTCCGTATGCTCAAAATTGAAAGTCTCACTCTTGACCTCTTTAGTAAAGAGTTTTTACCATGATTTCTACGTTTATAGATAACTTGTAATGATGGCATTTTCCCTTCTCCAGTGCTAGGTTATCAAACTTGTTCGGCTGGTTTAAATTTCTGTTTTCGATTCTCTTTCTTTACATTCTGAATGTTGATTGGTTATTCATGTTTCACGTTAGACTGTTTCTTGTGTCGGTTCCATGCAGCGAGCATCATTTCATGCACCAACTTTTCCAGATAGTTTCAGTTTAGAAGATTATCAACCATTTTGACGCCTCAATAGAGTAGTGTCGTCCATGGAAGTTTGAACATGCCATTTATTTGATGAAATTCATCATTAAACAATCAATATGCTCCAATTGCTTTTTTTTTTTTCCCTGCCATTGGCTTCATAAATCCATTGTTAAACAATGATCCAAGTCATCAACTTGACAGCAGAAGCTTGTCAAGCATAGAAACTAAGTTGGTTAGTAGTTAGTACTAAGTCGTGTTCTTTTCCACTGTGCAGGAACTCCCTCAGGCGTTGGCCCAGTGAAGGCAGGTCAGAAGGTGACAGCAGGGATAACAAATATCATAGACGTTCACTTCAATGTTGAAAATCGGAGGAAACCATAAACATCTTCTCAAGTTTCAAGTTTTCTACAACTCTATCACCAGTTCCAATAAATTCCAGACTCCAGAGACATTTTATAAAGATTGTAGATTTAGAGTTGTTAATTTACACCATTAATTTGAAGGACTTTTTGTTGGCAAGTCATTTAACTACCATAGGCATTGAACTAAGAAGTACAATATTAGAGAGTATCTGGGTTCAGGCAATCCTTATTATGCAAATAGAAAGGGAAAACCAGAGTAATCCTAAGAGGACTAGAAGTTCTTAATGAATTCATAGATGTGGTTGCTGATCTCGTCGGGTTTCTCCTCTTGGAGGAAGTGACCTACACCTTCCATTACAACAACCTCTTCAAGAAAAGGCACATCTTTCTTCATCTCCCCACTGTGTATATATTGTTTAGCTCCAAAAGAATGGTAGGTAAGATCAAGATCACCCACAATGAACTTCGTTGGAACTTTCACTTGAGCCCCTGTAAATGGAGCATTGAGTTCCCAGTTCCTGCAACAGCAAGCAGCAGCAACCATGTTTGTTACCTCATAACCTTTGCCAGCTTGAAACTATCAGTACTTTTGAAATCATCTGTTCTTCGACTCGACTTGGTGAATCTATCTGATGAAGTATGTTATATACAGGAAAATGTACCTGTCGAGATTTCGGTAGTAGTTGATTGGGCCAGTGAAGCCATTTTTATCAAATTTGGAGACATAATAGTCTATGTCTTGCTGCGTTAACCATGGAGGCAAGGAAATGGGAGCATCCAGTGGGTGGCCTTTGTCTTTGCCTCTGCCTTTAGGCATCATCAGTGGCTTTGGAATGCGATAACTCAGGAATTCTGTCATAATTCTTTCAGTGCCAATCTCAGCAAACTCAGCCTCTATTTCTCCAGGCTCCTACATCATAATTCCTTTGTTTTCTCATAAAATCTTATGAGATAATAATATATAATTTTGCTCCTCGAAATTATATAGTTATATATTTTAATACTTTATTTTTGTATTTAATATACTATTAAAAGTTTGTGAATAAATGTTTTTGAAGATTGATAATTATACAAGCAATGGACAACGTTAAGGGATTCTCAAGTGGGACTAATTTAATCAAAGATGTTAGATTTTTATGGTTGGATGTGGGAGACAGGGAGAGAAACATCCAATTTAGAGGGAACAAAATAACAAAAATGTGACAGGCACATCTAATAATTCTCTCTTCTTTTTTACTTTAGAATGAGTAAGAGAAGCTTTTGTTGACTTTTTTTTCATGAAGTTTACTTTTAGTGATGAGTGGATCTCATAAATATTTTAAAACTATTTTAGGAGTTTATCACTGTCATGTCTAAGCAGTCAATATTAGGTGTGTGTTGTATATACTACCAACCTTGAAGTCGATTTTATGTATGTGAACCGTTATGTTTTGATTGTTGTATTAATTGACATAGTGCTATCAACTATAAAATAAGGAGTTCAATTTCTCCACCCTACACATTATCTAAAAAGAAAAAAAACATTAATTTTATTGTACTAAAAAATCATTTCTTTAGGATGGGGTTGAACAAAACTTTTTGGTTGAGAGAATATGTGTAAATAGTTGAGTTATACTTAGGTTGGCCATAAAAATATATCAATGATATTTAAAACTTTCAAGTTTGAAATTTATATTCTTTATTGTTATATGACAATGATGATGATGATAATAATAATAAATAAATATTTCAATTTTTTTTTATATAAAAATCACAAATTATATATCATAAAAAAATATATTTAGAAACAATAAGATAAAAAAAAAAACTTTGAAAAATCAAGATATTTGATAAGATATTATAAGAAAAATCTTTCAATTAATAACAAAAAGAAACTGAAAAAACCAAATTTATTCCTATTGAATTTGTTTTTGTTCTTACAACAGGAGTAGAAGATTCAAATCATAGATCTCATGGTCGCTAAACACATAAATGTATACTAACTGAGCTAGACTCACCTTGGAATATGAAATTTATTTTTGTCAAAAAAAAAATTAATGCTCAACAATCATTTACATTAAATATATATATATATATATATATATATATATATATATATATATATATATATATAGTTAAAAGAAAATCTATGCATAAATAATCTACAAAAGAAGTAAGATAATTATATTTGAACCACAAACCTCTTGGTCGCTAAAACATCCATATAAAAGTTGCACTATAGTTGCTTTAACCGTAAAAATTTGACATTTTGATTACTAATTCATAATCCATTAGAACAATTATCTTTTGTCATGTTTGGACTTTAATTTTATAGTTTTCAGTCATGTTTGAACTTATATAAAAAGTATATAAGATTTTTTTTAACAGACATTTAGATTTTTGGAGAAAAAAAAAAGTTAATACTCTTTCCACTCTTATGTGGCAACACTTTAAGTGTATCTATTTTGTGTAGATGCATTTTATACTATACTTATCTTTGTATGTCTCATTCAATTGTTAAAAATTTAGATAGAAAATATTTACTTTGTAATACGTATAAAAAAAAACCATTGCACAAGTTTCAATATTACCTTTAAACTTAAAATAAACAATATCCTTACAATTAATTTTGGACGAAAATCGTACCTTGTTTAAAAACTACTCTTGAACTCTTAAGAGTTTTACTAATGCCCTTAACCTAAAAATTGTTCATACAATTAATACAGTGATCAACATATTTGAAATTATCTTGGATTGGAAAAGAAGCAATTTTAAAAAGTAACTATACTAATGAAACATTTGAAAGTTAAAAAGTAGTTTTGCAATAGAATATTAATGGCTTTTGTTTATATACTAATAGCAACAAAGGTAATTTTGAATTTTTTGAAAAAATTTAAGAGTATTTTTGAAAGGGAGTGTAGAGCTATGTTGGCGCAAATAAAAAGTTTGTAATGCAACAATATAACACTTTGAAAAATACGTTGGGTGTAGGTACAGGGATTAAAAATTGACATGCGTCGATCTTGAAAAGAATAATTAAAAAATATATTTGTTTGTGCATAGAGGAAGCGGATGAGGTAGGCCGTATTAAGTATTGCTCTGTTACTTTAAAAAGTGCATCATAGCCAACTCACACCCAAAAAAAAAGAAAATAGAAATTAAAAATGAAAAGAATTAGAAGAGTTTCCCCCTTTGAATAATTGGGTAGGATACATATTATATAGAGTGTCCTGTAACCTTGCACCTAAGTTCTTCTTTTTATTCTTAACTATTATTAAACTATTCTTACGTTTCAGGTTAGAAGAAATCCAAATGATTTCATGATTGCAATGCATCTTTTAAAAGCACACAAAAGCAATAAAAGTGCTTTTAACATCACAAAAACCTCCCTCACTATATTTTAAAGAGCAATATAAGTAAAAACTACTTCATAAATCAGAAACAAGTTAAAAACAGAGTGTTTGTGTTATGAAAAGTCGTTTACCTCAAAGTTTCCACAAACGCTTCAAACAAAACCACTTTCAATATTGTTCATTAATTCCGAAAGCTAAGTAAGAAAAATTAGGAGGGCGAAGAAATGAAGACGAATACCTGAAATCTGCAAATGTAGTAATCATCGCCGTACAGAGCTCTGAGCGATTCCATCGGTTTCCTCTTAGAGCTTCGTCGATTGAAAGTCACGCTCATATTCACCAATGCCCTAACTCGATCCGGCCGATACAGGCAAAGATACCAAGCGATTATCGCCCCCCAATCATGAGCCACAACGAAAACCTTCTCTTCCACTCCAACAATGGCGTCGATTAGGGCAATTAAGTCCCCTACGATGTGGAAACAAGTGTAATCGGTTACGGACGCCGGCGAATCGGAGTCTCCGTAGCCGCGGAGGTCAGGGGCGACGGCGCGGTAGCCGCGGGAGGCGAGATCGAGTATCTGGTGACGCCATGAGTACCAGACCTCGGGGAAGCCATGGATGAAGAGGATTAATGGACCTGAATCGCCTTTCTCGGCTACGTGGAGGTTGATTCCATTGACGTTTAGAGTTGTGTGGCGAATTGTGGCGATTTCGATTTGATGATTCTCCATTTTTAAGGATTCTGTTTGGGGAATTGATGATTCTATTATAGGCGGTGAGAGTATCGGGAAATCGAACAGTTTGCGAAGAAATTGCCGATAAAATCCGCGCATCGATTCAACGTCACTTTCGCCAAATATGCCATAATCAACTCTGCCATATAAATATGAATAACAAATGTTTATGAAAAAGAAAAAAAAAAAAAAAAAAAGAAAAAAAAAAAAAAAAAAAGAAAAAAAAAAAAAAAAAAAGAAAAAAAAAAAAAAAAAAAGAAAGAAAGAAAGAAAAATCTGGTATATGGAAAGGAACAATACTTCGCCTCTTCGTCAATTGCGAGGAAAAATGATTTTTTATTGGGTGAGATGTAGTATTCTATTTGTAATTTAAAAATCAAATGTCGTCAAGTTTTTCTCATTTTTATTTGGGCTAAATTATGAATTTTAATTCAATAGACTTTGTTTTGTTTTGATTTTAGAGAGGAAGAACATGTTAATTACTGTTGAACTAAACTCACCTTTAATATTTTTAAAAAATTATCAAACACTTTTAATGTTTAATAATATTAGACATGTATAAAATAAAAACTTGAAAAAGACCAAATAGATTGAACTTGTAAGTTCAAATATCAAAATCTTTTGTTTTATTATTTTTTTTCCTTTAGGAAGCAAAGTTTGTATTAAATAAATTTATTAAATGACATGGTAACCTAAATGTAACTTAATTGATTTAGCTTCCACTAGGAAGTTGAGGGTTTAGGGCTCTTTTTTCAAGTATTTTTCAACTTTTTTTTTTTTTTATATTTAACCACTTTTGTTAAGTATTATTTAAAATAAAAACACGAATAATTTTAAAAAAAATCATATTGGGTGGTTGTCAAATACTATATTTCTTTAAAAATGACTTATTATTCCAAAAGCACCTTTAAATCATTTCATCTCTAATATTGCTGGACTAAAAAAAAAAAATGTAAACAAACATAACCCACTGCATTTCTTTCAAACTTCTAAAATGAAGAATATTTTCAAAGCTCAACTTGTGCCTGAATAAATAAATACTTTAACACATTTTTAATTTAAATATATATTTACACATTAAGAATATAATTTAGTGTGATAAGACCCTAATAATCCTTCTAAAGCTTAGATTTTTATCTATGATATTCTCATATTAAAAAAAATGTATTTTTAAAATCCATTTTCTTTACAAACGTGTACCATGAGGACTGTTGCCCTATTTCTAAGAAAAGTATACCGAGTCTTTTTTTTTTTTTTTGTTTTTTCTTCTTCTTATGGGAATAGGGCAAGGAATCTTAAAAGTTAGAATCTATAGTTTATTATTATTATTATTATTATTATTTTCTTTGCTATTTGAACTAAGGGATAGAATATTATGTATTATTATTTAAATCTTTTTTTTTTTCTTTCATTGTTTGAAGCATTGCTCTCTTCACAATAATATAGTTTACAACGCAAAAGATGACATTTGATTAAAAGCAACTCATGGAATTTTATTTCAAACTTTGCAATTGTAATAATAATACAAAACCCAGAAGAAAAAAAAAACTTTTATTTTAAAAGGCATGTAGAATATCATCCTTTCAAAATATTCATCATCTTCTTTATCTTTAAAGTAATTATTTGATTTACCTTTATGCACATTAAAAAGGTGTCTAAATTAGGAAGATTTAAAGGATGATTTTTGTTGTCATATAGTATATGATATGACAACAAAAATTATCCTTTAAATATATATATATATTTTTAATTAATTTAATTAGGTTAAAGTTAATGCCTTCGAAACATGATTTCATCCTAGTAATATTTTGACCCAATAGCCTACATATTACGTGGAAAATCATTGGTGATTGATTCTTGATGAAAATTCTCCGTCATATTGATAAAAATAATTGTGAAAGAATACAATAAGTACAATAATTAATAAGGGAAGAAAAACTCAATTAAAATCTTGACATTAAGCAATTAAAAAAGAGCAATGATTAGGTTGCAACTAACCACATGCTTTCCTTTAGGGTTGGCGAAAAAATTTGCAGGACCGAGTCCTCGCAGACCCCAACCCAATCGGGTCGGGGAATCCCCTATTTAATCGGGGACGGGGCAAACCGGGGAGATTACCTAGGTATTCGTCCGGGGTTGTGGCGGAGACGGGGAGGGTAACCCCGCACCGATATATCTTCGACTGCTCTTGTATATATATATATCTCGCTCTGTCTCGCTCTACTTATTGATAGTAATTTGGTCCTGTATTTGAACTTGCTGTCTCGCTCTTGCTCTAGCTCTATCTCGGGGAATGGGGGTAAATTCCTCACCCCCGTCCGCGCCTACAAATGGTCGAATGGGGGCGGGCATGGGGGTAAATTCCCCCCACGGGGGCTGGAACAGGGAACCCCCACCTGCCTTGCCCCACCCCCGTTGCCAACCTTACTCTCCTTGTCTTTACCACAGATCAAAAAATTGTTACACGACAATGTTTTATTAGGTGCAGCTTGGGCTACATAAAAGATGGGTGTAGCCTGACTACACCTAATCTTTTTTCTTAAAAATATGAAGTAGAATTGTTATTCACAAGTCAAAAAGATTGCAGTGTACTATAGTAGTAGCCCCGATGAAGTTGTAACAATAGTTATTAAAGTTTATTCACTCTAACTCACTAATGAAATATTAAGAGAATAAAATGCACCTTCTAAATATGGCTTAACAACATAAATTTTCAAGATTATTCGAAAAGGCTAATACAATATACGTTAATTCCTTGTATATTAAAAAGTTTTCAGTAGCTCATTGAACTTTTGTATCTAATAGGTCTATATGGCTATGAACTCCATGAATATATAAATTTGCATTTTTAATGGGATGCTTAGAAAAAAGAGAGTGGAGTTGTAAAGTTGTGGAGCCTACGAACTCTTTAGATCAAATAAACAAATGATCAAACTTCTTGGACCAAACACTCCTTAAATGCTTAACTTTATCGTCCCACAAAAACTCTCATGCCTTGAAGTGTAGACACATTTTTTTTTTTTTAAAAAAAATAACTACATTGATCAATTTAGCACAACATTCAAATTTTATTGACAAATCAGAATTTTTAAAGACCTAACGTGTAAAGTAAACCGTAATTTTTTTTACCTATAAACCGTAATTTTTTTCTACATACATGAGTGATATTTTTATTTTTTCTAACAAATAAAGATTTAATTACTAGTAAATTAGTACATAAATTTTCATGTTTTTACTGAATAAGGCCCTGAATTTAAAAAAACAAAAAAGTTAATAGGTTTTTTAACTTTAAAATTTTGTATTTAATAATTTATCAATCTTAAAAGTACCTAATAAGTTCTTTAATAAGGTTTGTGAAATTTTAATTTTGTGTTTAGGTCATTGAAAGTTCAATAACTTATTTGATATTTTCAAAATTTAAGGATGAATTTAGACACAAAATTAAAAACTCGGAGAGAGCTATTAAAATCTTTTGAAAGTTGAGGGAAGATATTAGATCTAATATGTAATTTAATCTAATCAAGGTAAAATATTATTTTTATTAATTACTTAACCATTTAATTCTTAAGATTAAATTATAGTTTAGTTGTTAAAAGTTTATTTGAATTCTAAGCAGGACGATTTTGATGATTTATTAATATTTTTCTTAATTTAATAATTACATACTACTGAATAATCCTTTTTGACCCCAATATTTTACTAAATTATGATCCAGGCATGCGTTTTAATTTTGAATCCAAAATAATATACCATCCCCATAAAGCTTGCATTAATGACTTTAAAGATGCATGGATCTCAAATATTATATATATAAAAAAAAAAAAATGTAGAAGTGGAAAATGAAAAAGTATGGTTTTACTATGTACTCAGCTTAAAAAGAAGCAACGATCAGTACTTTAACAATATGTTTAAGAGTGATTCGATTAAAATCACTATAAGACATACTCTTAAACCATTCAAGACCGATTTTGTTAATATAAAACTTACATTTAAAAATATGAAATTAAATATCAAATTGCTTCTAAAGATTAAAAACGTATTTTAGAATAATTTTAAATATGACAAAATAAACAAATCCAAGATCACACTTAAACATACTTAAATTAACTTTTCTTAAAACTGTTTCTAACTCAGTTTCAACCATCATGAATTTGGAACTAAGTTTTTAAATTACAATCGTAACTAAAAAATGTAACAATCGTCTCATTCTTAATTTAAGGAAAAAAGAAAACGGTTGACAATAATAAGTTTTTGCCGCTACTTATTTATTTATTTATATTATTTTTGAGTGAAAGAGTAGCTTGTTTTATCCATGTCGTGACACACGTGATTGTGAAAGGGATAATCGCTCGTGAAAACGCCTTGCCAAGAATATTTTCAAAACTATAACTTTGGATGAACGGTTAACATTAATAAAGGCTAATATATATTATTTTGATACTTGTAATTTCCATTTCATTGTATTTTATTTCCTCTTGTGTCTGAATTTAGTTTATATTCTTTCAATAAGTTTCAAAATTAATTTCTAATGTTACTTTATTGGATTTTCTAAAACAAAACTAGTTTTTATTACTTTCTCTTCAAATATTTTGTCCTATTATGTTTTTTCTTACCTAAAAATTATTGTTATTATTGTTTAATCAATTTATATAAAAAATAATTTCAGCCAATGACAAAAATCACTCCGGAAGTATGGTGATAGTTGCAATTATACTCTTAAACTTTCAATTTTAGAAATTAAACCCTTAAAATTATATAAATATTAGAATTGGGTCAAATTGGACCTTTAAACTTATATAATTATAACATTTTTATAAGATTAAGAGTTCAATTTTTATCATTTGTGGGTCTAATTTCTATAATTATTCTAAGCTTCATTTTAACCGTTGTAGAAGTTTAGGAATTGCAATTACCACCAAACCAAACTTCATGGGTGGTTTTCACAATTTTTTCAAATAATTTTAAATGATTAAATTTAAAATTTATTAAGAGTAGAATGAAACTAAATTCAAACATTTAAAAGGATTCAAGCATAGCAATGTTTTAACAATAATATGATTCTTAACATTTGTTTAAAAAAGGAAAAAAAAATTATTGCATGCACCATGGAGTTGATTGAGACTTTAAAAAGATTTAGATATGAGTGCCTTCTTCCACTCTATCAATTTGTTCTTCAACGAAAATTTCGGCTTAAAACTGTTATGAATTTAGTTGAAATAATGATTTTCACCCTCATTAATATATAAATTAGGACATAAAACGACAAAATTACACTAAAAATATTTCTAAATACAGTAAAATATTGTTGTTATTAGTGATAGATATTAATAGACTCTATTATCTATTATTGATGTTTGTAAATATTTTGGTTCATTTTGTTATATTTGAAAACATCCCTAAATAAATATCTAAATATAAAATATATACGGTCAATGTGAGAGGTTTAATTCTCTCGTTCTACATATTCTAAATAATAAGAAAAAAGAATTATCAAACCATAATTATAAATAAATTATCTTTTAAATAAGAAATGTGACAATGTAATACATTTTGATTGGTTAACAGGTTGACAATGGAAAAGATGTAAAAATTTTTAGTATTATGTAGATATGTAATACTTAAACCTAGGGTTGACAACGGGTCCCTGCAGGGGCCCTATTCCCCGCAAGACTTGAGAGAGAGTGAGAGCTAGCGAGACTAAGAGAGAGTGAGGCTGAGAGATAGAGCGAGGCTGAGAGAGAGAACGAGACCAAAAGCGAGACTGAGAGTGAGAGGGAGATGGTGAGAAGGCAAGAGTGAGTCATCTTATATATATATTCGGGTGGGTTGGGAATTAATTGGGCGGGGTCAGGGTTGGGGCGGGTATACCCTCGCCATCTCCCCCCCTGTCCCGGACGGGTACCCAGGGAATGTTCTCGGTTTGACCCCCGTCCCAAACCGGTTTGCGTCGCGGGTTTTTTTTTGTCATCCCTACTTTTATTTAATCATCTACCACACTATTATTTTTTAAATTTAGGTATAAATTATGTGACTAAATTATGCACTAAAAAGCTTGTGGGCATATTCTCTCCTTGAAATATAGGAAAATTATACTTTTAAACACATAGTTGGAGAGTTTTCTGTTGAAGCTTTGAAGATGTAACCAAGTTAGTTTCCAAAGCAAATTGTTAGATGATATGAGATTAAACTTACCTTCACTTATAAATTTTTGGGTCAATCGATCATTTAAAATGATATCAAAGCAGGTAGTCTAAGAGGTTTTATGCTCAAATCCCTGTAATGTCATGTTCTCCTCAATTAATATTAATTTTCACTTGTCATGTCTTATTACTTCGAGGATCATCATTTGAAAGTTTTTAGTTGGAAAAAATAGATACAAAAATGAGATTTAGATATTTGTTAATTCCATTCGTGAATTTTATTTTATGAATCTGTTCATAATTTTCTTAAAATAAAAGGATAATATCATATTTTTAAGTTGAGTTTCCAGCAATTTGAGTTTTCGAATTTCAACAACAACCGAAGTACTATATTGGACAACTTTTATGTTTTTAACTTTTTATTTTTGAAATATACGATTGTTTCCTCTCAAATTTTTAAAGAGTTTTTAAATTTTTTTTTAGTTTATTTTTCTAAAACTTAAAACTGAAAATTAAATAGTTAAATTTTAATAATCTTTCCATTAGTGGCATGGTGTTTTCTTTTTTGTAATTAAATTTACAATAGGATTGCTCATGGCCTAGTGTTCTTGTGTCGCGAAGGCCTGGCTTGCTCGCGATATCTTTTGTAGTACTTCTCCTCTTTGTGAGGCAATTGAAGAGTTTTTGTTAGAGAAATTGTTTATGTGTCCTCTCGGACACGTTTGGATTTCTAGTTCTATTCTTGTTTTATATATTTCTTATATTTAAATAAATAAATAAATAACCTTCCCTTTTAAATGATTGTTCTCCAAAGTCCAAATTTAAATTAGGTCAAGTTCCATGTTAGGCCTTGGGGTTACTAAAGTGAGGATAATCTTGTCTAATTGTTCATCCCACGACGAAGGCACAACCTATCCATTTTATTATAATTATTAATCTAAAAGACAACTTACTTCTATCCCACTTTGATTTAATTAATGGTAAAAATATTTTTAAAAAATAAAATTAAGAGAACACATCAGTAACACATGTATAAAGTATCATTTGTTTAGTAATGCCATAAAGTTAACCAACTAATTAGATTAATTAAAAGAAAATACTCTCCACCTGGGAATCTTCCTCCTATTGACCATCGTTGAAAACATGACATATTTTTCTTTAAAAAAAACAATAATAAATAAATTTTTTTTTCTTACTCTGTTTATTTACTATAAATTATATTGAAAATCAATTAAAATGAGAATGCTTGTTTTTCATAAATCGAAATAGGAATCGAGTATATTATAGTTGTTATGATACCATTTTTATAGTTGTAACTAATTTAAATACATTATTAAATTTAATAATTTGTCATTGTAACTTTTAACTAAAATAATAAATAATTAACAAAAAATTTAAGCTAACCTGAGTGTAGTTTAAAGACATTCAAATCTCACAACTTCACGGTGTGGGTCTAAATTATTATGGTAATAATAACAATATTTTTATTTGACAAACATGATTTTTATTATAATAATTTATTTAATATTAAAAAAAAAAAAAAAAAAAACTACACTTTTAATTTGTGAAGTTTGACTTAGGTTGTATTTGAGTCTATGAATTTTCTAAACTCAACATTCTAATGGTTGAAGTTCTAGTTAAGTAACATTTTTGTCCCTGCGTCCAACTTTTCCTTAATTATCTACAGAATTAAGTTAATATGACAATGATATTTTATTAAAAAGCTAATTTAAAAAAAAAAAAAAAAAGAAAAAAAAAATTTGAAATAGAAAACTAGCTTCTCACTAGTTACTATTAGTTTTTAGTTTTTGTTTCCCTTTTAAATCCTTCTTCTTTTCCTTGCCCATCTTTGTCCTCCTGTTTAATAAGATACATATTGTTTGATATGAAAATTACTTACTTTCTAACCGACTAGTAGAGTAACCAATTGAACCGATGAGGTCATGAGCAAGCCTTATTCTTAATGAAAATACTTGTAAATTACTTTATTTTCTAATTGAGAAAAAATAACCAGTTGACTAGAGAATAAGCCTTATTCTTGATAAAATAGATCTTCTTTTATATGAAGATTACTCACTTTCTAATTGACCAACACAAAGTTGATCGGTGAGTGAGCTTAATTTTACCAATGGACTAATGGATAACCCTTCTTTCTAATACATATTTTTACGATTAATATTATTTACCTTTCTAATAACCCACCACCACCAAGAATAAGATTCTTGCTGACCATCACTAAAAATCTGATAGCTATTTTCAAAGAAGAAAAGAAAAAATAAAAAGTATATTCTCCCTTTTTTGAATTGTTATCTCTTATTCTAAAAAAAACTAAAATAAATAAATAAATAATCGCCAATAAGTGAATCATAATAGTTAAAATTGGTCTTAATTGACATAATGCCCTTTCATTTGAGGTCAGATTATATTTTTGCCAATTTTTTTTCTTTTTTTCAAAGGACAATAATGTAATTTTAATATTTTTATAAAGATGTAGGGATTAAAATGAACATATATAAATATACCAAAATCCTAAAAAATCCCTTAATAAAAAAAAGGTTTCCTCTGCCCCCATTTCAGTCAACTCTGGCGTCTGCTTGTCCCGGAGAAGGAAGAAACTCCAAAGAACTTTCCTTCCTTCCTTACTAAAAACCCATCTTCACTAACAATTTCCCCCAAAATTCTTCTCTCCAAAACTAATGGAAGCCGCCATGGAAAACCCCACTTCCCCTTCTCCTCCGGGACTCAACGATTTTGCCCTAAGCGGCAAGATTATGCTCAGTGCCATCATCATCCTTCTCTTCGTCGTCATGCTCATCATTTGCCTTCATCTCTACGCCCGCTGGTACGTTCTCCGAGCTCGCCGCCGTGGAACTCTCCGCCGTCGCAACCGCCTCGTCTTCTATTTCGAACCCGAAAACCCCTCTGCCCCACACGGTGCCGCCGTCTCCCAACACCGCGGCCTGGACTCCTCTGTTCTTAACTCTCTCCCTGTTTTCACTTTCTCTTCCAAATCCCACTCCGATCCCATCGATTGCGCCGTCTGTTTGTCTGAATTTGAGGAAAATGAAAAGGGCCGTACACTTCCCAAATGTTCTCATAGCTTTCATATCGATTGCATCGATATGTGGTTTCATTCTCATGTCACCTGCCCTCTCTGTCGCTCGCCGGTCGAGCTGGCTCCAGAGACACCGACGGAGGTTGCGATTTCCATGGACGAACCGGTGATAGCTGAATCCGGTTCGAGTTCTTCTGGTTTTTGTGCAGAGTGCGATCGCTCCGACCGGATGGCTCCTTCTTCGGCCGGTTCTCGGTCGTTTAGGGCACGGCGGAAGCCGGCGGAAATGGCTGGAGTTTCGATTGAGATTCCAACGAGGAGGGACGGTGACCTCGGGGCTTCATTGTCGCCGACGACTCCGTCATTCAAGTCGCCGATAAGTCGGGTGATGTCGTTGTCGTTCAAAATGATTATTGGCCGGGAGAGAAGAGGCGGCGCGTCACCGACCGGAAATGGAGTCGGCTGCAGCTCTGGCGCCGCCGGGGAGTTGGATATTGAAAATGGAAAGGAAAGCGTTCTGTGAATCGGAAGTCGAACTCGGAAATCGACTCAGCGACTAGGAAGACAAACCGGCTTGTGGAGACTGGAGGGTCAAGTCCAGCGTGGAACTGACAACGCCTTGGTGGAAGGTCAAGTCCATCGTGGAACTGACAACGCCTTGGTGGAGGGTTTTGTCAGATTAATTCACACGTGGCAGTTACGATATTTAGTTTTATTCTTTATAGAACGGAGATTTTGACGGTAGATATTGATGTTTTTTTTTCTTTTTTTTTTTTTTTCCTTAAGACAAACACTGTTGTAATATGATTTAAATCTCCGATCCCAAAAGAAAATTAAATTTAATGGACCGAAGTTCATGTTGGCCTATATCTGAATTAGTTGATTAATACTATTCATCTCTTTTCATTAATGAAGTAATCTGTGAAGAAAGTTTAATTAATATCGATTATTAGTAGATCAAACTTTATATCATTATAAATTTACTTGTCCGATAAATTATTAAAAAATTTCTACATGTACAATTTTTTTAGGGAAAAAAAAAATCAGCATATATAGGCTAATTTTTGTTCATTTATTTTATATAAATATAGGTTAGAATTAAACTAGGCTTCCATTAGTAAAAATATGTAAATTTTGTTTTAATATGTAAATTTTGTTTTAATTGTGAAAGTGAAATTTGTAAATTAAAAATTAAAATTGAACATCTTTAACGTTGAAGTCTTGATATAATTAAATTTATTGTATTTTATTGGCCAAAAATTATAAAATTATTTTCTTTTTAACTAATATTGATTTTCCACTTGTTTGATCCTCTATAAACTTTTAAATCGATTAATTTTTTTTTTTACGGAAATTTCCAGTTTGTTTACAACTATGAATAATAATAGTTTTGTTAGAGTTTTGTTTGTCAACCTAACTAAGGAGGAGAATAGTGAAAGCAACCTAACTCACATTTTGATTCCACCTAATTCTTTGAATCCATTATAAAAGGTTTCTAAGTAATACTATAATATAAAGTCTATACTAAAATAATTTTAATCCAGTTTCATTCCATCTATTATTGTTATTATTTTGAAGGTTAATGAGATGGCATCAGCAAAGAAGTTAATGATAGTAATTTGAAAGAATGGTATAGTCTAACTATTTTTAAATTAAAAATCACTTCAACTTCCTAAACTTTCATAGAGTAACAACTTAGTGATTGAACTTTAATTTACAATAATTTAGTTCTTGTATTTTTAAATTTATAATAATTTAATCGTTAAACTATAATAAATAATAATACATTCATTTTTAAAATTTTCAACAATTGAGTCCTTAAAATAAAAATTAATTAGTGTTAAGATTTAATGAATTTTCTTGCATAGGTATATGTTCATTGTGAGTTACAAAGTCTAAAGTCTAAATTTTAAATAATAAAATTGACATTTAATTTTGTAGAAAATTTGATTAAATTGTTTCAAATTTAAAAGTACAAGAACTAAAGTGTTATATATTAAAATCTAGGACTAAATTGTTATCGAATTAAGAATAATTTATAAAAACTTAGGGTGAAAAAATGTTTTTTTTTTAAACTTTCAAATAATTTGAAAATTCCTTATTATTACACCTAATTTTAAAAAAAAAATGAAAATTTTGAGTTTGGTTATGAGAATTTTCTTCCTAGTAGGAGTGTGGAGATAAAAGAGAGAAAAGTAGTTTGCTTTTTAGGCTTTTACCACCTGCCGCCAAAGCCACAGAAAACCACTTTTATTGGCCGCCCCACATTTGGGAATTGCTATTGGTTTTATCCAAAAGCGCTTTAAAAAGAAAAAAAAAATCAATATTATTTTTCGTTTAAAGCGGTCACTATATATATATTTTTTTATAATTTATTTTCGTCTCTATACTTTTAAAATATTTATTTTAGTCTTTATATGTTCAAATTTAGTTCATTTTGGTCTTTATACTTTCAAAATGTTCGTTTTCGTCATTCTATTTTTCAATTTTGATTTATTTTGGTCATTGAACTTTCAAAAAGTGGCTATTTTGATTCCTTAAAAATGAAATCAAAATGAAAATAAAAAGACCAAAATAGTCACTTTTTAAAGGATAAGAACCAAATAGAACCAAAATTAAAAGTACAATAGTAAGTATGAGAATCAAAATGAACCAAAGTTAGAAATATAGGGACCAAAATAAACATTTTGAAACTACAGAAACCAAAATGAACCAAAGTTGTATACGAACCAAAGTAGTATTTAAACCTTATTTCTAATTTTTATTACATTTGTCATTTGCTTTTTTAAACAAGTGCTGAAAAGTTGCAATGTCCCTTTCATACAACCTTTCAAGTTCTAACACGAAAGTAACATTTTTTAGAATTTCAGATAAAAATTGGAACTGGAAATTTTGAATTGTCATATATATTACTAATCCAGTGTTACATATTTCATATTTCAATTTCTATCTAAAATTGTAAGTATTTCTATTTAAAAAATAGTTTTGAAACATTTAAGAAAAGTTTAAATAATATTGTGACTTTTTTAAAAAATGTTATTTCTTTTAGTTTCTTTCTTAGAATATTTCGTTTAGATACATAGAAGATTTGTTATCTTTGAGACTTTTTTTCTTTTTGGTATTATTTAAGACTTTTGTTGTAATATTGACATTTAAACTTTTAGAAATTATAATTGAAATTTTCATATAATTATTTTTATTTAAATAGAAATTATATTGGAAATTAACCATTTCGAATTCATTTATTTGAGATGAAACTTTTTGTAATAAATATGAAACCTCACCCAAAATGAACCTCTACATACATACCTATAGTATGGAATTATATTCTCTATTTTAAGCATAAACTTCCATTATTTTATTTTTAGTTTCATCTAAAAGATACCGTACCATTAGAGATGTCCATAGGGTGTAGATGTATCCTAGTCCATGTTCCCATTTCATTTTCCATCCTAGCAAAAATTTTTTTATTTATTTTGTAGAGATCAAGGCAAGGATTTTCGTGGGCTAGGTTCTCTAGAAAGAATTGTTTCTTGCTCAATTTTTTTTTTTTTTAGAAAAAAAATCAATGAAATAATTTTTTAAAGAAAAACTTTAAATTAAATAGTTGGTTTTCTACTCTGAATCACATTTAAGTCATTAATTCCTTTATGAATACTCCTTTTAAATGATTAATTTCTCATGAAAAAAAAANAAATCTAGGACTAAATTGTTATCGAATTAAGAATAATTTATAAAAACTTAGGGTGAAAAAATGTTTTTTTTTTAAACTTTCAAATAATTTGAAAATTCCTTATTATTACACCTAATTTTAAAAAAAAAATGAAAATTTTGAGTTTGGTTATGAGAATTTTCTTCCTAGTAGGAGTGTGGAGATAAAAGAGAGAAAAGTAGTTTGCTTTTTAGGCTTTTACCACCTGCCGCCAAAGCCACAGAAAACCACTTTTATTGGCCGCCCCACATTTGGGAATTGCTATTGGTTTTATCCAAAAGCGCTTTAAAAAGAAAAAAAAAATCAATATTATTTTTCGTTTAAAGCGGTCACTATATATATATTTTTTTATAATTTATTTTCGTCTCTATACTTTTAAAATATTTATTTTAGTCTTTATATGTTCAAATTTAGTTCATTTTGGTCTTTATACTTTCAAAATGTTCGTTTTCGTCATTCTATTTTTCAATTTTGATTTATTTTGGTCATTGAACTTTCAAAAAGTGGCTATTTTGATTCCTTAAAAATGAAATCAAAATGAAAATAAAAAGACCAAAATAGTCACTTTTTAAAGGATAAGAACCAAATAGAACCAAAATTAAAAGTACAATAGTAAGTATGAGAATCAAAATGAACCAAAGTTAGAAATATAGGGACCAAAATAAACATTTTGAAACTACAGAAACCAAAATGAACCAAAGTTGTATACGAACCAAAGTAGTATTTAAACCTTATTTCTAATTTTTATTACATTTGTCATTTGCTTTTTTAAACAAGTGCTGAAAAGTTGCAATGTCCCTTTCATACAACCTTTCAAGTTCTAACACGAAAGTAACATTTTTTAGAATTTCAGATAAAAATTGGAACTGGAAATTTTGAATTGTCATATATATTACTAATCCAGTGTTACATATTTCATATTTCAATTTCTATCTAAAATTGTAAGTATTTCTATTTAAAAAATAGTTTTGAAACATTTAAGAAAAGTTTAAATAATATTGTGACTTTTTTAAAAAATGTTATTTCTTTTAGTTTCTTTCTTAGAATATTTCGTTTAGATACATAGAAGATTTGTTATCTTTGAGACTTTTTTTCTTTTTGGTATTATTTAAGACTTTTGTTGTAATATTGACATTTAAACTTTTAGAAATTATAATTGAAATTTTCATATAATTATTTTTATTTAAATAGAAATTATATTGGAAATTAACCATTTCGAATTCATTTATTTGAGATGAAACTTTTTGTAATAAATATGAAACCTCACCCAAAATGAACCTCTACATACATACCTATAGTATGGAATTATATTCTCTATTTTAAGCATAAACTTCCATTATTTTATTTTTAGTTTCATCTAAAAGATACCGTACCATTAGAGATGTCCATAGGGTGTAGATGTATCCTAGTCCATGTTCCCATTTCATTTTCCATCCTAGCAAAATTTTTTTTATTTATTTTGTAGAGATCAAGGCAAGGATTTTCGTGGGCTAGGTTCTCTACAAAGAATTGTTTCTTGCTCAATTTTTTTTTTTTAGAAAAAAAATCAATGAAATAATTTTTTAAAGAAAAACTTTAAATTAAATAGTTGGTTTTCTACTCTGAATCACATTTAAGTCATTAATTCCTTTATGAATACTCCTTTTAAATGATTAATTTCTCATGAAAAAAAAATCTTAAACCTCTTAAATCAAATTACCCACTCAACCTTAGGGTTGAATTCATTAAATTTTTTATTATAAAGAATAAGATATCCCCACCCTAATCTTCAAAAAATAAAATAGAGATAACGAACATTCACACATCTATATAATGGCTTGATATTATCTACTTTTGACATAAGCCTTCACGACATTCACACATCTATACTATTAAAGTAATCATTAGAAACAATATTACTTTTGTTGGGAATGTGACCAAAGTCCAGATAAGAGGATGATTATGTATATATAAGTGGAAACAATTATCTACATTGGTACAAGACTTTTTGGAGTGAACCCAAGAGCAAAATCTCAATACTATTAGGGAGTTGTTGTCTTTATCAACTCTGGTATAAGAGAATATAATAATTAAAGTAAACAATAAAAATTATCAAAAAGTGATAAAAGAAATTGAAGCAATGAAATGATAATATCTCATAAATGAAGAGAAAAAAAAAAAAAAAAAAACCTTTTTTTATTAAAAATCTTAAATGGTTTCATGATTTTATATAAAGAATGGCGANATCTTAAACCTCTTAAATCAAATTACCCACTCAACCTTAGGGTGAAGTCATTAAATTTTTTATTATAAAGAATAAGATATCCCCACCCTAATCTTCAAAAAATAAAATAGAGATAACGAACATTCACACATCTATATAATGGCTTGATATTATCTACTTTTGACATAAGCCTTCACGACATTCACACATCTATACTATTAAAGTAATCATTAGAAACAATATTACTTTTGTTGGGAATGTGACCAAAGTCAGGATGATTATGTATATATAAGTGGAAACAATTATCTACATTGGTACAAGACTTTTTGGAGTGAACCCAAGAGCAAAATCTCAATACTATTAGGGAGTTGTTGTCTTTATCAACTCTGGTATAAGAGAATATAATAATTAAAGTAAACAATAAAAATTATCAAAAAGTGATAAAAGAAATTGAAGCAATGAAATGATAATATCTCATAAATGAAGAGAAAAAAAAAAAAAAAAAAACCTTTTTTTATTAAAAATCTTAAATGGTTTCATGATTTTATATAAAGAATGGCGATATATTCAACCATTCAAAGCAACTCATAAATATATAATATATATATTATTTGTAAAAAACTTTTCAAGTCCTAAATTCAAAGGAACTCTACACCACACTCTAAGGGTAGCTTCTATAGATATAGTTACTATAAAAAACTCTTCTGTTCTTCTTCTTCCTCTGTTTTTTATACTGCCATCATGCCGGAAGTGTACGGAACTCCAGTGGGCTTGATCCATGGATCACCGCGAATAAATCTCCCAGCGGTGAAATCGAAGGCGTGCTCCGGCGTGATCTGCTTAATTCCCCTCCACTTAACTCGCTTATCCTTTGCGGCGCCAGGTCCTCTGTTATTGTACTCTGTGTAAAACAGAGTGTTGAGAGCAAAATCGCCCATCCATGGGAGCCACCCTTCAGGTTGGATCAAATCGTCAATTTGGGACTGCATGATGATGGTTCTTGAATATTGCTTCCACGGACGACCGAGGTAGGCTTTGTGGATGTGGCGGACGGGGAAGAAGTCAGGGTCAGAGGAGATGACACAATTCTGCAAGATTATGGCGGTGGGCTCCTTTCGTTGAGTTCGACCTTGTGCGGTGACGATGCATTGTTGATTCTCCATTGGCTTCCTCACGAGGATCTTGCAGTTCTGGAAGACGACGGCGCCGTTGCCGAAGATGAAATCGATGGTGCCGGTAATGGTGCAGTCGCGGTAGAATTGACGGTGAGCGTGAGTGTAGAGAGTGTCTTGGTAACCGTCCATTTGACAATTGTAGAAGATTGACATGTCAGATTGAACTCGGAGTGCCACTGCTTGGTGCTTCTCTGGTCCGGCAGAGTTCTCGAACCCCATGTCCTTCGCAATGAAGTTGGTTCCAATCACCGCTGTGAATATAACAATAAAATCTCCTTTAAATCATTGATTGACTCAAAAGTTTAGCAACATGAGGTTGATCAAATTAAGATGAACTTACCAACAGTTGCGGTTTTGAAGGTGGGTGTTCCGTCAATGAAGTTCTTGCCGGCGGTGATCTTGGTTTTAGTCGGCCCATCTCCGATCATCATTACCCAAGTCATACTTTTTTCTACCATTACTTGTTCTTGATAAACTCCGGCCTTAACATAAATCACAAACGTTTTATTGCTCTTCTTTGGGACATCATTTAAGGCTTCACTCACCGTTTTGTACTTTCCACTTCCATCTTTCGCCACCACAACATCTGCCTTGATGGTGGCGCCGGTGGCTTGAAGTAGGCCACGTCTGTCACTAACCCACGACGGCTCTTTCTCTTGTTCATCGGATTCCTCCAACAGCCTTCGTCCAGCCGATGGAAGCCCAAAAGAGGTCATAATGGAAGTAACTTCACTAACCATTCCAAGCCCATTAGCTGTCAATTCTTTTGACATTTTCAACAAATTCTTCATCTTTTCCCCTGTATCTCCGGTGACATTTTCGAATCCATCCAAGCAAGTTTCTTGATAAGTCAATGCGCCACTCAACCAAACCTTAAGATCCTCAATGTAATCATCAATTTTCTGGATATCGAAATTGTCTGTGATTCTGTCAAAGGAAATTAAGAGATCGTCAATTGCGTAATCCATTAGCTCGCCACAAGCGTCAAGAGCTTGTTTAGCCATGGGATCACTGGCGGAATCTTTCAAGGTGGAGGAATTTCCGATGGCCCATTTGATTTGGTCGACGGCGACATGGAATCCGGCTTTGATTAGCTCACGTGGGTCGCTTGTGTTGGTCCCGGCTTGGGACAGAGCTGTCTCGCATGTTTCTTGGTAATCGGTGGGCTGACAGAGAGCCTTAATGGCTTTGGTGGAGGTGGAGATCTCCGCCGTGGCACCGCCGCCGCCAGCGATGTCGGAGTCTTTGCGATTGACACCGACTGCCACAGCAACTACCATGGCAACAAGAAACAAGGAAGATACGCCGATGAGAGCAGCTTTCTTGTTCTTCCCTCCATCATCAGACATGTTTTTTTTTACTAGAGATTTTCAATTTGGGTTTTTGTTTTTGTTTTTGGGTTTTTTTGTTTTCGATTTTGTTGGTTAATGGCAAAACGGAAGATGAAGCACTGCCTTGAATTCTTTTGTTTCAACAAATGGAGTGTATTTTATATATGTGAAGATTTGGGCAGAGATCCGAAATGACGGTTAATACCGTTAAGTTTGAACATTCATAGCCAGTAAGCTTTTATTTTTATTTTGACTTTTTCCTCTAAATCAAGTGCTGACTTTTCCATAACTAAATTTAGATGGGTACTGATGTTTACTAAACTTTAGATTTTATTTCATTATATTATTCAATTAAATTAAGACCATCCATAATTTTGTCCAAGTTTATGTTCAATCTATTAATTCAGATAAAATTTAATATAATTTTTTGTTTTTTTTTTGTTTTTGTTTTTTTTTTTTTTTTTTTTAACAATATTTAGGTTGGAGAATTCAAGTTTGGTCAAGTCTAAATCAGTGAAGCTAAGCTTAGATTTAGATCGACTAAAATTGATTGAGTTGAAAATATGAGGATTTGTATCCTTAATCTATAATCTATAATATAGATGAAATAATGGAGAACTTTTTGTTTCCTCTTTTACCCATACTTTTTTTTATTAAATTCCTATTTTACCCTTACTAGGTGGGATATAACTCTCGGGTGTAGGTATCTGTTGATCCTAATAGGTGCAATTGGTGCAATTGATACTACGAAATGCAACTCTTTAAGATGGGACATGATTGTATGTGTTTGTTGAATACTATTAATTTTAGTGGATTACAACTGTTCACATGAAAGTGATATTGAACTGTTGCATTCTTTTACTTATGAGTGAGATGCATGTAAAATAATAATGAAAAAGAACATATTTTTTTTAAAATCTTAAATCAAACAATAAAAGTTTAGAGAAAAAACAAAAACTTTAGAGAGACCAAATTTTTTAGGTAAAATAAATCTACAAATAAAAATTTTAATAGAACTTATAAGAATAGGGTTATTTTCTATAATTGTAAGTGAATTTATAAAATAGAGGGACAAGTTACAAAATTTAGAGAAAATAATAAATATTTTGGAGAAAAAAACAAGTAACTAAAATTTTCAAATATAGAGGGACAAAAGTTTCAAAGGAAAAATTTCAGAGAGAAAAACAAAGATAGAGGAATAAAGATTTTAATGGAGAACAAAAAAATACAAATGATCAAATAAAAACCTCTTTGAAAAAAAACTAGAGAAAAGTAAGAGATGAAAAAAAATTAGATGAGGGGAACGAAACAGTTATAATACAAATACTTTAATTTAGAGTTATTTTCAAATATAGCAAAATGAACCAAACTATTTATAAACATAAAAAAATTTTAACTATAGATTGTCATAGACTTCTATCCATATTTCTATCACTTAGCTATAAAAGTGTGAGGTTTATTGTAGCCTATCGCTGAAATTAAATAGTTTGATATTTTTTTCATTTATAATAATTTTCCTTTAATTTATGAATTTATTTTTGCTTTACTTATTACATTGGAGTTCTAAAAAATAAAATATCTGTATGTGTTATATCATATGTTTTTATTTGAATTTTTTCTTTAAACAATTAAATACTATTTTAAAATTTTAATTAAAACTTCTGCAATAACAGGAATCTCATTGATGTATCTAGTATTTCCAACCAAGAGATTTTGAAGAATTTTGGAATAGTTTCAACCTACAGTAGCGAAATGCCAACCTCAAGAGGTTTAGATAGACCATGAAACATAGCTATGGCCTTAGTGAACTCCACAAAACCTATCATAAAAAAGTGGCTCTACATAGTAAGCATAATCCCACTATTCTTGTCGCAAACAATGGCTCCAATATTTACTCACCTTCCCGAAAAGCTGCATCGGAATTCAACTTAAAAGAACCAAGGGGAGGAGCTAACCAACGGGAAGCCTCCTCAACAACCAAGAGAGAACGAGTCAACTGAGCAAGATACAAATAAAATTGCCGATCAAGAAATTCTACCAAATCTATCGCCTATTAGAGAAGATCAAAATTTGGATGGGTATGGTCCTCGAAAACCAACATGTTACTCTTACACTATTTTGAATGTGCAACTAGTTGGATGATCTTGATCACATATACTTTAACCTGGTTGTGGAAAGTTTAACGTTGCCCTTGCAAAATGCAAAGGAGCGGTGTTTGTCAAATCACATTTTGATAATCAGGTTGATTGAGTTAAAATGCAAATGATCGGTGTCTGTCAAATCACATTTTGATAATCAGGTCGATTGATTTAAAATGCAAAGGAGTGGTGTCTGTGAAATCACATCTTGATAATCAGGTCGATTGATTTAAAATGCAAAGGAGCGGTGTTTGTGAAATCACATTTTGATAATCAGGTCGATTGAGTTTAAATTTGACATTTTCAATATGGTGCAAAAATTAGTTCAGTCAAATATATGGGAAGATGAAAAGATTTCAACATCTTAATCAATAATATATGTCTTTAACAAATTAACCTATTAACCTATGCTGAGATTGGCCTCAAGCATCTCTCCTAAATCAAAAGAAAACCAACCATGAAGAAATTGTCCTAAAAGTCAATATCGATTAGAAGGATACTGGTAGTTATTATTTAACTTCAATTTATCCCACAACTACTCAAAGATTATACAGTCCATTAGGAAATTAATCCTATCTTGAATTAGAGCAATTAGAAGGGTACTTTTAGTTATTATTTGTTTGTATGTTATTAATCACGCAGTCGTGTATTTCTTGTCAGGATCGGTCCATGAATTTTCCTTCCTTTTGCCACGTTATTAACCTAAGCATCACCTGGTTAAGAAAAATGTCTTCGTTTAAGAGACCAGATGTTCATCTCTCTTTCCTTAAATGTTGTATTATTAAACTCAATATAAATAATAATAAAGTGACAACATGAGCTTACAGATCCCCAAGTTCAACAGAAATATACATGATAACAAATTTCATCAATATAAAACTGAAAAGGTTATCTACTCAGTTGTCTTCTTCCTTTTTATTACCTTTCTTTATCTTATTCCTTATCCTTTCACAGGTTTTATACCTAAAATCCCCTTCTAATGAATGGTACCTGACAATTTTCCTTTTAATTTTCAAAGCTTGGCTCTTCGAAGCTCCAACTTGGCGATGGTTCCTAAATGAACTTCATCAGGGCCATCTGCTATTCTCAAGGTTCTTGCAGCAGCCCAGAGATGAGCAAGAACAGTGTCAGAAGACAAGCCAGCTGCACCATGGACTTGCATTGCCATGTCCAGAATTTGCAGTGCCATACTTGGGGCTGCAACCTGTACCATGTTTCGCCAGGATATTAATTGAAATATCCAGGGATACGTTTCAAGGATTTGGAGCAATGAAGAATCAGTGGCGGTGTGAAATCTATAAATCATAGCTCATTGTCACGAAACAAGTTTTGAACTTTTCTGATTTACTTAGGTCTTAAATTACAGCCTTCTGTTGAATTTACTTCTAGTATAATTGGCCCGTATGACTTATTCTATACATGTCACGCGAGGATACTATTTGTAAAATTCACAAACTGTAAGACTTTTTTATTAAATGTAAGAAAAACTTACCTTGGCCATTGCAATTGTCCCACGTGCTTTCTTGTTTCCTAGCCGATCCAACTGATTAGCTGCTTCCAAAACCAGCAGTCTTGTTTTCTCAAGTTCCACACGACACTGACACAAACGTAGCGATACAATCATCATTATACATTTCAAGGGGTATCATGTGGCATAAAGTGCACTGAGGAATTCCAGTTAGGATTTTCAATTACTGCATAAGTTGTGTCCATGGGACGAGATATGAAGCCCCTTGTTATGTAATGATTAATGAATCCAAATACCTTGGCAATGTCTAAAAGGAAGGAACCCTGCTCAGCAATCAACTTTCCAAACACTCTTCTACTAAGAGCCCTCTGAACTGCCAACTGCATACCTCGCTCTGCAGCTCCTACCAACCTCATGCAATGGTGCAGCCTCCCTGGGCCAAGCCTACCCTGGAATGAGATACCAAACCGAAGGCAAGTCATACACCATTGCGTTAAGCAGGCAGCTCCATGGACATCAGAACATTTGATAGGTGAATAGTGAAAACATAGTGATGCATAAGAATAAATCTGGTTCTGCTTCAATGTTCTTGGTTAATAAACTTGTTGAAAAATTGGAAGTTTATCCACACTAGCTAGAGTTCCATTTTACTCAAAATTAAACTGTTGCATCAGTCAATTTTCTAGGCAAATATTGATAGAAACGGTATTAGTGGTTAAGAATGTTATTAAGGTATTAATAATATTAGTAATTAGCTAAACGATTTTTTGGAAGGCTCTTGTTACAAATAGAGTGAGTGGGAGGGGAAAGAAGGTAAGCATTTCACTTAGTTGATTTAGCCTTTGAGTGATTTCAAGAGAGGGAATGTCCAAGTACCTCGAATGATTTGGAAGTTCTTGTAGACCTTCTACCTTTTATTTTTCAGCTATTTGGTTTTTTATCATATACTCAAAGTGAATCCCATTTAAATGCAAGCATGATAATCCATAGGATACATCATATAAGATAGCATAAAGGATTTGAACAACTACCTGCGCAATTTCAAATCCACGACCCTCCCCAAGTAAAATATTCGTTGCAGGAACACGCACATTGTCAAATATTATCTCAGCATGGCCATGAGGTGCGTCATCAAAGCCAAACACTGTGAGTGGTCTTTTAACAATTACACCTGGAGTCTGGATGTCAACTAAGATCATGGACTGTTGCTTATGCAGAGGAGCGGTAACATCTGTTTTTCCCTGCAAATAATGGAGAACTCCTCATTGCATCAATAATAATAAAAAATTAATTTGAGAAATATATATGAACCTTCTAAATAGAATGAACTAACCATAACTATAAGGATTTTGCACCTCGGATCCATCGCTCCACTTGTCCACCATTTTCTTCCATTGATGACAAAAGTATCTCCATCCCTGCATGTAAGTTAACAGTTAGTGTTATTATAACAAACTAAATGCTGTATGTACCCTTAAGAATCTAAGATCACGTTTCTTAAAATTTCAATTTACAATTTGCAAAACCATTACCGAAATATGAATGAAAAATAAAGCTTGTTTATAAATTAGTCAAGAAAAGCATTCAACATGCCTTTAGTTGAATGTTCAATATCTATAATATCCTCAACATTTTTTAAAATCAGCCAAAAAAGAGCATGCAATCCAAACAGCGGCAAGGTTTTTTCTTTTTTTCTTTTTTTCTTTTTCTTTTTTTTTTCCGGAAACTAATTAACTAATCAGGATAGATCTTTTCTATAAATAAATTTTTTGACATCGTTACCTTTTAATTGAACATTCAATATTTGTTGCATCAGAGGATGCAACTTGCGGTTCAGTCATTGCAAATCCAGACCGTATCTTCCCTTCAAGCAAAGGAATAAGCCATTCATGTAGCTGTTGTTTATTGCCATACCGCAACAATACCTAATGAAAAAGATAAAATTATCAATAACAGTTCCAAATTTCCAATCATGGATGCTTATATCGTGTCAGGAATTTTCAGAAATTTTAGTCAAAATTTGACCGAACCATTGGTGTGACTGTCAAAGATACCAACAGACTTGTGATTATAAAATACACTACTCCACCTACGCAGAAGAAATGCAACACCCAAAATTCTAACCATAGAAGAGTATAAATTCAATGAAAAATATGTACAGATCTATTCATGCCATTTCAATTTATTACTCTGGGTGCTTACAGCAGTGTTAAGAATTCAGGGAATCTATGAAGCTAGCGGCCTTGCAGGCAGAAATTGGATCTTACCTCCATATTTCCAGTGTCAGGTGCGCCACAATTAAATACCTGAGGGGCCCAAATAGATCGACCCATTATCTCACAGAGGTACCCGTATTCAAGGTTGGAGAGGCCAGCACCAAGAAGAAGATTGTCCACACCCGCAGAAAGGATGTGGCTAGTTCCACTGAAAAGCAGTTTCCTTGCTCTAGCAGCACTATCAAACTGCACAAAGGAATCTTATTTCTTAAACTAGTATTAAAAAGAATAACAGTATGGGTATATATGATTAAACTAGAGAAGAGTCAAAATACAAACAGGTATCCACAAGTTCCATAAGCCTTCTTTCTTAGCCATCTCCTTTAGTTTCTCTTCCTCTGGATGAATGGTCCAGCGTGAGGAAGACTGAGCAAGTTTATAAAATTCATTTTCCATCGGGTATATATGATCTTCCATGAACTTAATTAACCTCGTTCTCAACTCCATGACCTTTTTACTGGGGACAAACTTTCCTCCATCTTTGAGAATGCCCCCTTCTTCATTCTCCTTCCTAGTATGTTGTGAATCAACTTGTACAATTGAATCTGAAGTTGAATGGTAAATAGCACCTTACGAGATAGCCATGGTTATGTTCTACCAGAAGTAAAAAGCTTTATTAAACAAAAGAACTACCAAATGGGGGATTCTCAGGAAGCAAAGATTTTTGCTCAATAAATTCCCAAGCAGCATCAATGAAAGCATTAGCTTTTTCTCCAGCAATCTGAGCACTCTTACCTCCTGATGCATTTCCCTGCATTCTCAAAAGAAAACTGTGAATTATTGCAAATGAAAACATCAAAATTCATCTCTTTTGTTTTGGCCATGCTGCCTAGCATATTCAATGACTGACAAGATACCATAATCCATCGACTGTAAATTCCAGCATAGATTGCAGCTCCTCTGAAAATGGAGAAGGCAACATAAAACTTCCAAGCAGAAAATGGCCATGGTTTTCCCTGCAACAAGGAAATTCCAGCAAACGTGTGCCTCAAGAACCAGTGGCATAAATTTTAAACAATGAATCTTCATTTACCTCAGCTAGAAAATGCAAATGTGCCCATGAGCATTCATGTTCCACTTCCATGGACCAACTATATATTGAACTAAAAAATATCTTAAATTCAATCTAGGTCAGTTTTTATCTGTATCATAGGAGCTCAAAGGGAACTTGGGCATTTATTACTTAGACCATATTCGCAATTTATTTACATAAATAAGAAATCAGACACGTATCACTAATTGATAATTGCTCAAGGACTACAAAGATAACAGAACAACAAAGTACTGATGACATTCCTACTAGATAAGTTGCGCCTCCAATTCCTTATCATCGCCTTCAATATATAGTTACAGATGCTTATTTGTTTCAAGGCAATGTAGACATGAAACATCTAGTACGAGGATGTGTGAAAATATAGGTATATGGTTTATTAGATAAATTTGATTGATATTGCAAGAATTTTTACTCAGGAAATGTTCAACAGTAATATATTAAGTTTAAGTAATAATTGCTAATCAAAATTAAGCGAGTTCAATTAATTAAGTCTAGAAACAATAACTAATTCTTACAATTTAATTAATTTACCACACTATATTAATAGAAGTTCATATTGATATATAAAGTAGTTTTACGTCATTTCTAAAAGAAAACAACAGGGATAAGCATAAAATAATAAAGTTTAATTAATAACATAATAATAACATAATAATGTATATATTCAAGATAATGCATGACCTTTATAATATAAAACCCATTTATTTAAAAGGTCAACAGAAAAACAAAAATTAGTGGTGGTGTCACCAACTACCATGCAGGTGAACAGTGAAATGGATCGGGGGCAGGGTTTCTCAAAACCGCATGTAATGAAGGTTTTAGATGTCTAAGTTTGCTAGAATATGTGATGCATGTGATTTTTCCCCCAATGTGAAGCACTAAATCCTTGAAATAGAGGATGATGAAATATGACAAAACTCATTCCCATGGTGGAAAAGTATGAACCAAATTTTAGTTACATCCTCATAGAAGGAAAATATTTGCAACACTGCCGCAAAACTCAAATACTTGATTGAATAATGCTGACAATTACTACTTACAGCGATAGAACAGTAATGAGCCAAATATTCTGCTAATGAAGGAATCCCTTCTAAGGTTCCAACATTGTTAAACCCATGTGTTGTATTTGGAAGGTCAGAGTGCAAGTCCAAGATGTAAGGCTGAAACAAAATGGAAGCAGTACAGATTCAATACACGTGAGTACATGAATACTATCCACCAATTAACAGTATACTAATATTACAGGTTAAACAGCTGGAACCTTATGGTGATTATTGAACGTCATAGAAGAGAAATTCTCTACATACCAGGCAGAAATAAGCAACATCACACATTTGATTTCCCACCGTGGATAGCTCCCAATCAAGAATGCCAATTACTCGGTCCTGCACTCTCAGAGGATGAGACAACATGCAGTTTTATTTATATATATACAACTCAACTTCAACTACAGACTTCCAAGAAATAATGAATGTTAGCAGGGTACCAGACTTACAAAGATTAAAACTCATCCTTTTGGATGAACAAGCTAAAAAAATAATGAAGGACATAGACATTGATATTCAAAGGATATATTTATATAGAAGAAAGCAGACCTCAAAGGGATGAAATATAAGATTATCAATTCGAAAATCTCCATGAACTAAGCCAGCTGTGGCACCTGAAGAATCTTCTGAAGGAATATGTGCCTGTAGCCAGTCAATTAGTGCAAACATTTTTCGATTTCCATCTACTTTAGCCTCACTGGTTGATGAAATATATTGTTTTGCCCACCTTTCAATCTAAGGGGAAAAAAACAGAAGCTTATAAGCAATATTTTCACTTAAATTACTTGGTTTGGGTAACAGCATTATTGTGACCAGTTCATCCTCGCAAAATTGCGTATGGAAGAGAAGTTCAAGGACTCATAATCCATAGAAACAGAATAAAGATTTAGGACACACCTGTCGCTTACAGTAATTTTCTGGGCGCCCATATTTTCCTAGACCGATAGCATTTACATCAACTGAATGTAGAGAAGCTAAATTTTTTGCAGCTTCTAAATATATTGCCCTTCTAGTTTCAGGAGCAACTCCCTAATGCAATAACATTCAATCCATCAGAAGCAAGTCAATAGCTAGTAAACTACGCAACTTACTAGACGTACCTCCAATTTTGGGTCTAAAAATATTCGTCCATCCAGGTACTCCATAATATAAAACGGAGTACCAATTACATTTGAATCAGAACACAGGCAGACAACTTTAGGAACTGGAACCTGTGTGTGATCACCCAATGCTTGAAGAACCTATCACATCAGAAATTGAAACTGGAAATCAAATCCCCCTTCAAGTTCTCATAACTTCTGCAATTTGCAAAATTACAAGAACAATCACTCTTCTTTCTACTGTTCGAAATTTAAGATAGCTCAGTGATTAGTTGGACTGCCTACTGATTCTTTGAGATAAAACAGCCATATTCACTATTATAGCTCACTGATTAGTTTTTTTTTATCATTCTCGCTCATGTTCATTTCTATACTTTGTTAGGTAATAAAGTAGAGACTAATAAGCACCTGAAATTCCCTCTCAACGGCATGAGCAGACTGGAGCAGGATCCCGGGAGGTTTCTTCCTCAGAACATACCGTTTGGAAGAAGCTCCGGAAGTAACTTCGATAAGATAAGTGGGGTTTGATTGGCCATGTCCGAACTAATCTCCAGAAATGAGAAGGGAAAACACAAAATCAATCAACACCAATACAATAAACCGATTCAATTAGGAGTATGAGAAAGCAGAAGGGGGGAGGAGGAAGAAGAAGCACCTGAGAGACGCGGAAATTAGATGGGAAGGGAGGGAAAGCAGGAATGTTGGAGGAGCAGTAGCGGAGTAAGGCATTGAGGTCAAGCTCGTGAGCAGGACGAACATGGCCAAGCAGATCAAATGTACGTTTCGCCATAGCTCAAAACTTCAGAATCAGTAGAGGATTGAGAAGACAAGAACCCCCAAAATTGGATGAAGAAGAGCAAGAAGAAGGAGCACGCAAACCAAGGAAGGAATTAAATCTGGCTTAGAGTGCTATTTGTATTTAATGGTCGGATTAAACGAAGCAATTAAGTATATCTAACCTTTAAATTGAAAAGTAAGCCACAGGGGCCTGCCTTGTTCAATCATTTCTCGTAGGTTCTAATAGATATAAATGCTTCTTTTGTTTTTTTGTACTATCAAAAGCTTTTTGTTTTTTTAGTATAACCATTGTGGTCAATGTCGAAGGTTATGTTAAAAAAAAAAATAAAAAAAATAAAAATTTATGTTTTTAAATAGGATTCTTTTAAAATATAACAAAACGAACCAAAATATTTATAAATATAGCAAAATTTCACAGTCTACCTGCAATATATAGCGATAAACTAAGTAATAGTCTATCGCAGAATTTTGCTATTAGTTGTAAATATTTTCAAGAATTTTGACATTTAAGATAATTTCCCTTTTAAATACCTATTTTTAATTTAATTTTTATTGATTAATTTTTTAAAAAATTATAATTAATTAAGTTTTACTATTTCTTATTACTATTAAAATTAATTTTAGATTTTCATTTTATAACTATTTTAAACTGATCAGGAGACAATAATGTGAATGATTGAAGTGAGTATTTAATGAAAAATCGAAGTTAAAAATTTAAATCTTGAAACTTGGGAACTAAATTGAAATTAAGCTAAAATGTTATTTTTTTTCTTTTTATTTTATTTTAGAGATGTTTTCGAAAATAATTATAAATATAGCAAAATTTTACTTTTTTATCTGTGGCCACAGTAGACCTGATAGACATCTATCACTTTACCAAATAGACATGGATAGATCTTTGCTTGGGTCCATTGCAATTATCACAAATAGAAATAGAAAGTAAAATTTTGCTATATTTGTAAATAATTTGTTATTTTTTTTTAATTTATAATCATTTTTCTTTATTTTATTATATATTCGAACAAATAGATTATGATATACTAGTATTAGCAAGGGAAAGAGAATTTGTCCATAAGAGGTGATCTTCGAGCCACATTGCCTTCGATCTAGTCTTGCAAGCACGTCATGCAAATTCATGGACAACTGAGTTGAAATTTCGATTAACAAAAAGAAAATTGTGGGTTATGCCTCTTTGATAAAGATCACAAATGGGGTCAATAAAAATATAGAGCTTGTTAGTGTACTAAGATTTTCCTGTTAGAAGATTCCAAAGGAACTCTGAATAAGCTTTGGGGCACAATGGATGAAAACCCATTTCTTTTCCAATACATCTTCATGGAGAGCAATTGAACTGAACCAATTAGGGACCAAAAACTCTCCAAAATCATCATGGAGTCACTATTAGAGTCTCGAAAAATAACTTTAATATCCACTTCATTAAGTAAGACAACTACGTCATAATTTACCTTGAAGGAGTGTTATGGAGAATTGAAATGACCTAGCGACTTTGAAGATTGAGATGAAATGGAATGACATTGACATTGTAGGATGGGTGGTGGGTGGTTTGGCTTCCATTAAAGAGACAACACATCTAATTAGGTCTAAGGAATAGGGGTTGTAATCGTCAAAAATCATAGAATTACAACGAATGCCAAATTGAAGAGGTAATCCAAAGTGTTAAGCAACTAAAAACCTTGTAAATAAGAGAAAGCAACATAGAGGAAATGCATATGAACAAAGAGAAGATGAAATTTTCGTTTACATCCCTCGCAATACCAATGGGAGATGGATGAATGTTGGATTTCAGACCTTGATGACACAAAGGACAACTTCCAAGAAAAGTAATCTTACGTATCTAACAAGATTCTCACACATTGGAAAGTGTTGAGAGACAGCCAACAGATGAAAATTTTGGTTTTGGTGAGAGTTGGCAAGGACTACGAAGTTGTTCACATTTTGGTCTAAAAGTTTTAGATAGGAATTTAGAGTTCAAACCTCTAACCTAGAGTATACTTTTTTAATTAATGTTTGAGTTGGTAGATATAAATGCTCTTTATTTCATTATATTTATTAAGATGTTTTAATAGATAAAATATTTATTGTCAATTGCTTGACTCAAATTTGAGTATAACTCATCTAATTAAGATATATTATGCTCAATTAAGAGGTCGAATGCTCAAATCTCCGTGTTGTTAAATTTAAAAAGAAGTTTTAATTGAAATTTCAAAACTAATTTTAGAAATATGTCGTTTTTCAAATTAATGCCAATTCCTGAATATGTCATGTGTTTTCATTGTGACCCTTGGATCAAATAAATTAATTTGGTACAATTATAGAACTCTATAAATAGAAAAGCTCTCCTTTATTTTTCATTTGAAAAGTTGATAAATTTTAAACTCTAGAAAACCTAAAGAGAATTTTCCAACACTTAGAAGACTTCTTAACTTTAGAAACTGAATCACAATTGAAGAATAAAGTTCCTTGGAATACAAACATTCTTCAAGATCAAGTACTAGAGATCGAACCACGTCCACATAAACTGACATAAACACAAGTTCAACTCCGTAAAACACGTTTCTCTGTAAACCTTGTGTGAACAATATATATGGTTGTTTTCATATGAAAATGAAAAAAAATATTTACAAATATAACAAAATTTTATTGTCTATCTACGATAGATCGCAATAGACACTATCTGTGTCTATCGAGATACGGATAGTAGTCTATCGCACATATACTGTTATATTTTGCTATTATTTGTAAATATTTTCAACAGTTTTATTATTATTATTATTATTATTATTATTATATATATATATATATATATATATATATATATATATGAAAAAGTGCAAAAACTAGAGATAATTAAGCCCATAGCTCACACTTTTTATGTTTGCAAAAATAGCAAAAATTCAAGCCCAACCCACAAATATATATAAAAAAATGTCTTAATTGCCCTCCATTTCATGATCTTGCTATTCAGGGCTCAATTTCCTAAAATTTTTAGGATTTAGTTTTATCCTAGGTTTTTCTTCTACTTTTCCTCTTCCCAATTAATTTGAAAGAAAAAATTATACTCGATTTATTTGAAGTAAGTACAATATTTCTCAACAAATTAATTTGAAAAAAAATTGTACCATTGTTGATAACTAATGTTGAGATATAATACTAATATACTTATAGTTTATAGTAATATACACATTTATACTGATGATAAACTTTATTGATATTATGTTGATATACTCAATGATGTTGCACTCGTTTATACAGTTGATACACTTGGCTAACATAGATCTACTGTTGGTATACTGTATAATGATACACTCGTTTATACTAAACACTTGACTAACATTCTATTGATATACTTTTAATGAAACCACGAATAAACTTTACTGATCTACTATTGATATACTTTGTAATGATACACTCGTTTACACTGCTAATACACTTAATTGACATATCACTGATGTAGTTTATAATGATATACATATGTTATATTGTGATACACTTGATTAATATATTGTTGATATAGTTTATATTGATACACACATTTATAATGTTGATGCACTTGATTAATATACCATGATATACTTTATAATGATACACTCATTAATACTTCTGATACACTTGAATGATATATTGTCGATATACTTTATAGTGATACACATATTTATACTGTTGATACACTTGACTGATATATTGTTGATATACTTTATAACAACACAAATGTTTATTTTGTTGATACACTTGAGATGTAATTACTAACTTTTAAATGTTTTTCTTTAGTTGTTATTAGATTTGAAAAATGATATCATATGTTACAAATAAATTATAAATATTAAGTATATCAATAATGTAGATGCATTCTCGATACATTTAATATGCAACAATATTTAAGTATACCACTTATCTATCTATGAATAATAGAAGAAAATTGATATACTTATGTGAATAATATCATTGATATACTATAAAGTATATTAAGAGTATTACGAATGAATACAGTTTATCAATAATTTTTAGGTAATAAAGTGGATCTATAGTGTATCTATAATAGAAAGAAAACAACAACAAAGAATTTAGTTTGCACAAACTTAGATTGAGATATTGGGTAAATTAAGCGAAAAAAAAAAAAAATTCAAAATTGAAGCTTAGGCCACCTTTCTTGAAAATAAAGTGTGTAAAATTGAATAAAAATTACCCACGCACTACCCCTCATATGCATCCTTTGCTTCCTGATGATGAGATTTTCTTCCTCACGGAACAAAGGCAACAGACATTTGTTAAATAGGCTAATTTTGAAATTAACCAAAAAATGAAATATCAAAACTTAAATTTTTTAAAATATTCAGAGATATCTTTGGGGATCATTTTTTCTCTTTTAGAAGACTCGGGTTACTATGTAGTTCTATTAAAAAAAATAAAAAATAAAAAATAAAAAAGATTACTATATAGTTCTCAAATATATTTTTTAATATTACAACACATTTTTTAAGTAAAAAAATATAAAGAAAGAGATTAACCTTTCTAACTTATATTCATGAAAGAATAGGGAAAAAAGAAAATACTTTTATTTCTAAATTTAGTGTACAATTTTAAGAGTATCTTAAAAAATGAAACACAACTTCTTTTTTTCCCTTATTTTAAATAATTTCATTAAACCAATAAGTTAAGCTTAAACAAAGACTTCGTCAATAATGAAGGATACTCTCAATTAGGAAAATAATGCATTTTTTAGAAGAAAAAAAAAACGAAAGTAATGCCCAAAACAATCGAAAAATGCCCCAACAAACAAGTGAGCTAAAAAATTACATGAACAATTACAATTTACAAAAGAAATGATACTCACACGATGAACGAACTCTATCATAATATCTATTATGAAATGAAGCACGTATTACTTAAAATATAAAAATTTAAAAAGAAGAAAAGAAGCTCAAAATATCTAATTCCTACCAACTTTGTGCTTTGTTCCTTTGAAAAGACAAGTCAATGGCTAAGTTAGATAAAACAGAATATATCCCCTTTTAGGGTTTCTAAATTTTGGCTATGTTCAAGTGGCGAGAAATTTAATTTAACAACTATTTGGTGGGTTTTAGTGTTTTTTCAATTTATTTCCTAATAGCTAATTTCAATTTTTTTTTTTATAGTGTTATTTCATCAGTGATTATTAAAATTGGTTTGATAAATGCTTACAAGATATTGTAGTACTTAGTGAATTGAAGGAAAATTAAAGGAAGAAAACTGTTATCTAAGAAATAAAAACTTTTAAGTTCTAATAGAAATATTTATATATCAAATTACCCATATATTAGACATGCTATATTGTTCAAATATAGCAAATATATGGAGGGTGACTCTACATAGTTAGAGGTTAATTTACAATTTTTTAACATTGAAGAGATTATAGTTTTAGATAGAATTCTTACTTTTAAAAATAAGAAATAATTAAAAACTTATGTAACTCTACATTTTCGTCTCTCTTTTCTCTTTTTCTTTTTCTTTTTTCTTCTTTGGTGCAACAACTACGGGAGGGGGATCAATCCTTCAACTTAGGTAAAGAAATGTTATAACAATTAGTATTGAACTCAACTTACTTTAGTAACTCCACCTCACAATCTAACCATTGACTTTTTATATCAATCAATCTCAATATGTGTGGTTAGAAAGATTTTCCTATAAAAAGTAATTTCAAATAACTCTCTAAAATTCCCCCACTATCTCTATAATATAAACATCTCTACCTACTTTATTCTCAACCAAAAGAGGACTACTTTTCCAAACTAAATTGCATGTGGTAATCCAAACCATAATATAAACTAACTCAATAAAAGGACACTTTGTTTTTTTTTTTTTTTGAAGATCTATAATAATTACAGCCTTTTTTTTTTTTTAATGTATAGATCAAATCAAACCAACAATATAATTTCACTCACAAAATCCAATAACCAAATTTGTTTGTTTTTTTTTTATATATATATTTAATTTAACCATATTAAGGTAACCTTTTTATGTATATATAAAAAGCTCTTGAAACACATATGTGGCAGAATTCTAATGGGAGGAACGAAAGTGCAAGATTCCACAAATAATTTGAAAGAATAACCTCTCAAAATAATTCTTAGTTGAACAAATTCCAATTTCCTTGCGTTTGCTACCAAAATAATCTATTCCCTCTGTTTTGGAGAGAGACAAGTAATTTCCAACAAATTGGTAAGAGCCATAATCCCTAAGTTTCGTATATAAATGGAGAGCTACCCTTCTTCAACTTCTATCCCCAAACCAAAACACTAACCTTTAAGAAGAACAAGTTCTAAGTACTGTGTCATGGCAGCTCGTAAGGATCTCACTAGGATTGGATTGGAAGGCTTTGCCATTATAGAAGAACACTACGACCGACCGAGGAGGAGGCCGAAGCCAGGTGCTCCAGGTCAGCCGCAACCAGTGGCAGTAGTTCAACCTCCACAAAGAATGGTTGGGCCATCGCCGCCTATTCGTTGTGATCAGTTGGCCAAAGCTCACGGAGGTATGATCATTAAAGACTGGGGTGGAAAGCGGGTCAACAAAGCTCTTTGATCATTGTTCAGTCTAAGATAGATGCATTAACCATGAAGTTTAGAGTGACGGGGAACTCTTTGTTTGGCCAAACTGTATATTATTATATTATGTATATGTGTGTGTATGTATGTATACCTATATTTCCATTTGGCATGTCCCAGTTTCTATGTCTAATGTGAAGCTAGCTTGGAAAGAGTCTTGTAAAACTCATAAGTGGCTCTACTTGTAAATATAAAGTTATTATTAGCTAGGAAATTACTTCATTATCTTCTACTTGCTACTTCTCGGTATATGTTTTTTTTTTTTTTTTTTCCTTTTCGAGTTTACGTATAGGTTGGAGGTTCGAATTTTTGAACTTTTGATAGAAAATATATTGATCGTTTCTTATGTAACATTTTCTTATATATTTGTTCTTGATTTTGCTACGTAAAACTAGATCTAAAACACATGTCTTAGAAAAAGGAATTAATTATGGGGAGACTGATTATATAAATCTTCTTCATAATAGGGTTTTAATTGTGTCAATTGTGTCGATTGAAAGTTTGAATATTTCAAAATCTTGGTATAGCCAATTACTTTTAAGATTATTAATTAGTTTGAAATGATTTCATTCACCTATGAAATAGATTCGTATAGAAGTGTTATATCGCAAATACTCATTTAAATGGTTAAACTTAAGAATCTCACTAGTTAATTTAAATTGAAAGAGGGGTAATATTTATCCTTCTAACAAATTAGTAGGAATTTCTTATTAACCAGTCAAAAGAAAGCAAAAGCAAAAAGATAGGGAAAAAAGGACATTTTCCTTTTTGAATATATAGTTTTCAACTTTTTAATGGTGAGGGAAGGACTCGTACTTACTAGTCAATATGTTAGTATTATTCTACAAAGAGGGAAGTTCTTAAACTGGGAAAAAACATATATGATAATTCATTTTAGTCCAAATAAATTAAAATTCATCAGGTTTTAAATATCAAATTTAACACACACATCTAAATATTAATAGTAAATAGATGTGTCGATGTGGATATAAAGTGCTAAAAAAAATTGACCAACCCAAAAGGTTATAAGTGTATTTGGAATGAGTTTAGATTATTTGAACAAATCAAAATTATATAATTAAGTTGATTATCTAAAATTTAGTGGAGGTAGAACCTAATTGATAAAAACTAATAACATATATATATATATATATATATATATATATATATACAATTTTATTTAACATTCTTTTTTTTTAAAAAAAATAATATTGTATTTTTTATAAAAAATTATATAAGTTATTTTGAATAAAAATATTGTAGTTTTATTCTATCATCTCTCCAGAGAGGAGAATGATTAAATTTATTATAAAAAAGAAAAAAAAACATTTTTGTTCCTTAAAAAAATAAAGATGAACAAAACTAGGTCATATTTACACCACGGAAAAAGTATTAAATGAATGGTAGTATAAAAATTGGGCTCCAATAATTAGTTACACACGTTGTTTACCCTGTGTTTCGTACTTGTACTGACACATGGGATCCACTGCCCAATCTGTAATGAAAAAATACAAGCTGGTTGACAAGTGGAAAGTGATCAATCCATTTGCATTTCAAAATTACATTATCATTACTGTTACAGTATGAGAAGTATGAATTTGTTACATTTAATGTTATTGCTACCCTTACGGGTGTACCGTTTAGGGTCAAATGGTAAGTGCATGTGATCAAAAGAAATTCAACTACATTTGTGATTTTGGCCCATAACGATTGATCTATTAATAGATTTTCACCCTTCTCCTTAACAAAATTTAAAACAGGGTTATATTACCTGAATATCCATCGATCTTTTGCAATTAAATTAGGAAACCTAAGTCATAAAGAAGAACAACCATGGTTTTGAAATAAGTTTAGAAGATAAGGGGATATAGATTATTAATATGAAATAAAATAGTTTTTGAGATCTGGTAAGGCAAGGAAATGGGCACCGAGTTCTTCTCTGAACCGACGACATATTGGGTTAATAATCAACAAAATGTCTCTCTAAAATTTGAAAAAACCAATCTAATCTGTTTATAGAAGAGTTGGTAGAGAAAAACTAGGCTTACCTTCTTCACAAACACAAATTTGTTAATCCCCAATATTAAAGGAATTCCACTCATTTTAGGCTCCTTTACCCCCAAGTCAACTAACAAAAACATCCACTGCCACCAATTTAATTCTACACACATTCTTGGTGCTTACAAATTTCCTTTCCCTCCCTTTAAAACAGCTATAAAATAACCCCAAAGCACATATAACACGCCATCATTTTCCTTTTACTTCCTCTGGCCTCCCCTTGGAGGCTTTCTATTCCTAAATACTTATTAATAAACAAAACCCCATTGCTTCTTTTCTTTTGTTTTTCTATCTTTTTCATAAGTTTCAATGAAATCTCCTTTCAAACAACTCATTCTTCTTGCCTTGCTATTACTAGCATTGGTTGCTGTTGACGCCAAGCGACTCCCCGGCCCGATTCTGCCGGACCCCTTTCGAAATGTCAATTTAGGAAAGGACATTAGACATAGGAATGAAGCAGTGTTTAATGTCCTGAGTTTTGGTGCTAAACCTGATGGCAAGACAGACAATACTCAGGTGATTATTGTTAAGAATGTTTTTGTTGTTGTTTTTAATATGTTTTGTTGTTGAATTTTGTTGCTTTGGTTTTTGCAGAGCTTTATGAAGGCATGGGTTGCAGCATGTCACTCCAAAGGAGCTGCAAGAGTTGTTATTCCTAGTGGTACTTTTTTGATCAATCAAGTTGCATTTGCAGGGCCATGTACTTCCACAACTCCTATCATTGTTCAAATCGATGCGACGTTGAAAGGAGGCATCGACGTTAGCAATTACGTCTCCGATGAATGGATATTGTTTGAGAAGATCAATGGCTTGATTGTCACTGGCAGAGGTACTTTAGATGGACAAGGTAGTGCTGTTTGGAAATACAATGATTGTGGTATGAATCCTAATTGCCAGAAACTCCCTGTTGTAAGTAGTTACCCTGATTTTTTTGGGTGGTTTGTCGCCATAAGTAAAAGTTATTCAACAAACTCGCCACAATATGACTGTCTTTTAATAACCGTTGGATTTGAATTTGAAATACCTTGATAGTTTGTGTCTTTTTATATCCAACGGTACAAAACTAACAGTCACATTGTAGTGTAGTTTCCTAAAAAAATATAACCTCAAATTCACATTCTTTTTTCCTTCTCCTTTGTTCCCAGAATTTTAAACTCAATGGCATCACACATGGGCTTGTGAAAGGCATCAGTTCCATCAACAGCAAGGGGTTTCATATGTTCATCACAAACTGTGAGAGTGTTAGGCTGAGAAAACTGCACATAACAGCCCCAGAAGACAGTCCAAACACTGATGGCATTCATGTTAGCCGCTCGAACAATGTGAAAATATCGAGATCTGTCATTGCCACCGGTGATGATTGCATCTCCCTGGGTCGAGGATCAATGAATGTTGCCATCAACAAAATCACCTGCGGTCCGGGACACGGTATCAGGTAACCCCCACATCTCAAAAACTTGTTCAGCTATGGAAAGGCTTCTGCTTTTTGCTCTGTTTAATTTGGTATCTACTATGACAGTGTTGGCAGCCTCGGAAAGTACCCAAACGAGGAGGACGTGCGCGGTATCATTGTCAAGAACTGCACATTAGCAAACACAGATAATGGACTTCGGATCAAAACATGGCCAGATTCACCCCCAAGTGCTGCATCAGGCATACTATTTCAAGACATCAATATGATCAATGTCAAGAACCCCATCCTCATAGACCAAGAGTACAGCTGCTCGAAAACTAATTGCCAAAAGCCGGTTCGTTTCTCGTTTTTTCGTCTTCCATTTCTCAATCTCCTAACGTATTATGTACTAATGTTGTTTAATCGGTAACGCAACACAGCCATCACGAGTGAAAATCAGTGATGTTCATTACATTAATGTGAAAGGATCATCAATCTCTCCAGTAGCAGTTCAACTGAAGTGCAGTAAGCAGTTTCCTTGTCAAAACATTGAGATGTTTAACATTAATTTGAAATACAGTGGCCCTCCAAATAAAGAGTTGCCATTTAGTGCTTCTTGTACCAATGCAAAAGTAGGCTACAGAGGCCTTCAATTTCCACCCCCTTGCAAATGATCATCTTCTAGCTGCAGTTGAAGTTTGTTTTTTTTTTTTTTTTTTTTTTTTTTTTTTTGGTCTTGTTTTGTTGATGAAGCTTAAATTGTAACATGGCAAGATTCATAATGCATGTTACAATGGCTTGATGCTTCTCAGTTTTAAATTTAATGCACAAAATCTTTTGAAAATCAGTTCTCTTTTGGAGTATTGTTTCAAATTTACGTATTAAGTATCACATGTTAGTCCCTAACTACAAGAAAACAGTTCATATTGTTACATTGTCATCGTTACTTTCTTTTTAAACAAAAATATAAAAGTATGATGTCAATAATGTATGTGTTTGTTTCTACTAGCTTGTGTTTAATTTGAAATTCGAGCATAGTTTAATAGATAAAGATACTAATTATTATTTCAAAGTGTGATGTCACATTTTTTAAGCTAAAAAAAATTTGGTTGATTAAAATATATATGATATAACTAACAAAAATTGATGCATCACTATCATGAAATTGAATCTCCGTGATTCAAGAAGAAAGTCAAATCAAGGATCGAGAGTGAAAAAAGTATCATGGATACCAGAAAAATACATTTTTTTTGCCAGAAAAATGAAAATTTTTTAATTAAAAAAAATTTATGACAATTTTTTTAATGTCACCAATTTATGATTATGATTAATCATCATTTGATATAAATAATTAATTCATAAGTATTTTATATAACAAAAAAAATTGTATTTTTTGGGGAAAGGAAGATTTTTGTGTTTTTAAAAATTTATGACAAAGTTTCAGCATTTTCCATCTATGACATCCGTTAAATGTCATTAAATATCAATAATTTATTTTTCTTCACAAAATTTTGGGTTGTTTTCAAATATAACAAAATAAGCCGACTTATTTTTAAATATAGCCGTCATTAATGATAGACAGTAACATTTTTGAATATTTGAAAATATTTTTAACAATTTTGTCATTTTAAAATAATTATCCATACATATTTTTTATTTACAGAATTAAAAGCAATAAACGAAAAAATCATGCATGCCTCTGCTTCTTATTCTCTCCCAAAACCTTTCTTTCTTCTTCGTCCAAAAAATTCATGTGTGCGCCCAAATTATGGTATAATAAATAATTTAAAAAATCATTAATGAAAAAAAACCTACTCGACATTTTAATTTTTTAACTAAAAAAAGAAAAAAAATCAACAACATGTGAAAAACATTTAGTATTACTTTGACTACTTTAAATTCCTTTCAAACCGTTTTAAGTGTGATTTATAGTCTTTAGATTGTAGCCTCGGGTTGATATTAGACTCAATCTAACACTTTTTAGTCATATACAAACTCTCACATATGTATAGATTTCTTCACATGTCATTAACAAAGTAATAGATTATAATTAATTTAGAGACTATTCTCAAAGACAACCTTAACAAACAGTTGAAACTGATTCATTTATGACAATTTAAGAGACAGTGTTTATGATAGAGGAGCTCAAGTTGTTTAGTGTATATCTTGTACATGCATTCATAGTGGAGAAAAATTCGCTTAGCACTATTCGAATCCTGAACCTTGAAGAGTCTCATCTCACATAGGTGGTTTCAAATTTTGTGGAAACTGTAGAGATTGGTGGCTAGGTGGTGATTAGTGTCTAACCATCATATATTCGTCAGGAGCACAATTTGATTGTGCATGCTCTAGCTTCGAAAGCTCTTAATGTTTCATGTGGGAAGTGGGGGATGATTTCCCTAAGTAGATCCTCCAACTTACTAAAGGAGATATACCTAAAGTTTATAGGTATAATTTAAAGGTTTTCCTAGTGTAACTAATTCCAATTTGGATGTAAGCTCCTAAAATATGGGATATAACAATTAAAAATAGGCTGAAAAATGGTTGTTTTCGTATATAACAAAATGAGCCAACTTATTTACAAATATAGTAAAATAATAAAAATTGAATTTTTTTTTTTTTATATTTTTAACATTTAAAACAATTGCTGAAAAAAAAAAGTTGAACATAAACTGGAGAAATGTTAAAAATAAATGGCTTTGACCAACATAGAACTTTTTTTTTTTCTTTTTAATTTGAGAAACCAATTTAGAACTACTTGAAAATGAATAATTGAGATATTATATTGAAAATGAAAGTTAAATACCTAGTCTTCACTAATAACGGCTAAAAAACTCAATAAAGAGATGGCTAACAGAAAATTAAATTAATTACGACCAGTAACGAACTCTTTTTAAGTTTTAATTTTGAGTTCAGAAACGAACTAGTTATAACTTGAGGAAGAAACTCCAGATATCAAAATACCTAACTCCATTTAAGTAATTAATTAATCGTACTTACTTCAGTTAAAAAAAAAAATAATAAAACTCCAAAAAATTCATCAAATTATAAATCGTCAATCAACGCCATTTTAGTGCAGCGGACAATTTTTTAAAAATTAAACCATGAAGCTTTCACTACTTTTATTCTCTTCTCTTCTGGCCCTTTCTCTATCTCCCCGCAATTTCTCTGCCGCCGGTGGATTTGATTTGCTTCTTCCGCCGTCGTACGCGGCGGAGTCCCCCGGGGGAGATCCTTGGATGGGACTGCGTGTTTTTGATGTAAATGATTATGGGGCAGTTTCTGATGGAAAGACGGAGAACAGCTTGGTAAATTAATTTTCAATTTTTCTTTTTCATTTTATGGTGATTTATTTATTAACAATTTCTATCTTTTATTTCTGTTTTACTTTTTAGAAAATACTATTGGAATTTAAAAAATAGAATTATTTTAACTCCAATACAGAGTGAACTTTCAACTTGCAAGCTTATGTTAATTGAACGCTACTACTCTAAATTTGAAAATAAATTTGACTTTAGAACTAACCTAGAGATTATTTTTGTGGATTAACGAATAAATTGTACCAAACTAATTAATGGATAAGTCAAAAATAACCATACAAAATTTAAAATCTTGCCTCAAAATCAAACAAGTTGAAAGAAAAAGTGTTTGCTCATCAATAAAATGGTCAAACCTATAGTTAATAAGTATTGGGGATGACTAGAAAATTTATTACTTTAAGAAATTTAGATTTTTTGTCTTCTAAAATAGATTTTTATTTATTTAGTTATTATTATTAATTGTATATCTTAGTTAATAAAAATGAAATTTTAATGTATATTAGTTTCATTAAAAATGATTTCTTTAAATTCAAATATTAATTGATAAAAATAGATATCTGAAAAACTACTATTTAATATTGAATTTAAACAAGAGTTTAAATATATATATATATATAAACTCCAATATATATTCAAATGACTATATTAATATACTTGCTTGAAGCTGAAGTTATCTTTATAAATAGGTTTTTTTCTATAAAAAAAAAAAGTAAGTAATTCACTTGTAACCTTTCAACTTGTCATTAAACTATCAATTTAGTCAAATTGGACCTAAATCTAGTTAAATATTGGTAACTTTTCTGCATTATATTTTTCAATTTTCACTGGTAGCTACCCACTAATTATATTATATTTTTGTATATATATATATATATATATATATATATATAATTAAATTAAATTAAAAAAAAGACGATAATGATTTTTCTATTTTTTATTTTTATAAATTCACTAGTTTTTAATAACATCGAGGTTTGCTCAAATTTAAATGTAATAGATGCACATATTACCTAAGAAATAACTTAACTAAAACTCATACATTTTAATAAACAATTTAGCTCTAATGTTCTTTTTGTAAAATACACTTTTTAACCAAATTTGTACTAAACATATGTTGTAATTCATTGAAATCATATGAATTTATATGAAAAAATGGATGAAAGAGCATATATATATATATATTGTTGTATAATTGGCGTGGGTTGAATAAATATGATTGCAACTCATCTAAGTATTATTTTTTTAAAAAAAAAGAAATACTAATAAATATGTAATTATTTTTCAGTTCAACATGTAAAGTATAAATTCGAACTTCATACTTCTTAACCAAAAATACAAATCCAAATCAATTGAATTAGGTTTAGATTTGAAATTTCTTTCCAATAAATTTAATATTGGTATTAAGATTAGGATGAGAACTTTTGTGCAAGTTTGGAATAGAATTTAATAAAATTGAAAGCATATAATAACAATAGAATGGGTGAATTTTAATTATAATTTTTTTTAGGCATTCATGAGGGCGTGGGAAGACGCATGTGGCTACAAAGGAAGCTCCATGTTGTTAATAGGAGAGGGCAGTTTCTTGGTGGACAACCTTACATTTTCAGGCCCATGTTTCAATGGCCTCTCTCCCAAAGTCCTCATTTTAGGCACTTTGATTGCTCCCGCCAACCCCACCACCGACGTTTGGGTCCGCTTCCAATCCCTCCGCGGCCTCATCCTCACCGGCGGCAACGGATCCGCCATTCTCAACGGCCAAGGCGCCCAAACCTGGTCATTAGGTTCCACTTGCCGTCAACTCATGACATGTGACATGTTCGCCACGGTATACATATATGTTAAATTATAAGTTTAATCTAGTCTCTTCAACTTTGTATCTAAAAAATCAGTGAATTTTTTAGATTCTATGTGTAGTATTTTAAATGCCCAATTCATTCTTCTTATATTTCAAATTTATAAAATTTAATTGATCTATTAGACATCATGTATATTTGATACAAAATTGAAAACTTAAAATTTTGTTAGACTCTCTTCAAAGTTTGGAATGAAATAGATATAGACTTATATTTTAAAATTAGAAAAGAATAAATTTCAATTTCAATTGAAATGTTTTTTTCGCAGTCTTTGAAGCTAAGCAATGTGTGGGATGGGATAGTCAGCAACATAAATCTCGTGGATAGCAAAGGCTTTCATATCTCTGTTTATGGGTGTGACAATGTTCATATTTTTGGATTCAATATTTCAGCTCCTTGGGATAGCCAGAACACTGATGGCATCCACGTTAGTCAATCCACTAATATCAATATCACAGACTCCAACATCGGCGTCGGCGATGATTGCGTTTCCATTGGACCTGGCAGCGTCAACGTGTCGGTTTCTAATGTTAGATGTGGTCCAGGACATGGAATCAGGTATTGTGTATCTATATATTTTATATTAATAGTTTTATAATCTTGGAAAAAATAGTTTGAATAGAGAATATAGAGAAAATATTTAGTAAAAGTAGAAGTATTAAAATGATAGAAATTTGAAAGATGTGTTGGTTTGGAATAATACATAATGCAGTGTGGGGAGCTTAGGGAAGTACAAAATGGAGAATGATGTGATTGGATTAAGGGTGGAGAATTGCACCATTAATGGCACTCAAAATGGAGTGAGGGTGAAGACATGGCCAGGAGATCTTGCAAGCAATGCTACCAATTTGACATTTCAAAACATTGTGATGATCAATGTCTCAAATCCCATTATCATAGATCAACAGTATTGTCCTAACCATTCTTGTCATCTGCAAGAGGTAAATAGTTGTGTATGTATCGTCTTTTCATTCTAAACTTTTTTTTTAATACATATAATCATTTTTTTCTATCCACAATTAAATTATAAGTTTAGTTCATTAAACAAATTTGAAAATTAAGTATATCTAGGTCTCGCTTCATAACCATTTAGTAATCCTTTAAGTTTAAATTTATAAATACTACATTTATTTATAAGTTTGTTTGTTTCGTTTATCAATTTTTATTGATGTTTTTAGAAATGAATGCCAAAATTTTAAAACTAAAAAAAGTTTTTGATCTTTTTAATTTTTCTTTTTTTTTTTTTTAGAATTTTGACTAAGAATTCATAATTTTTTTTTTTTTTTTTGAGGATATGTGAAAATTATAATAAGAAAATTAGGAAATGAAAACAAAAAATAAAAAAATGAAAATGGAAAACTAAAAATAAAAGTGTTATTAAATGGATATGATCACCCTATTACGTTAGTATTCCATAATGATTTTTATGACAAGGACTAACGATATGTATTGGGAACAAAAGGCATGACCAAAATAAATTTAAGCTCCAAATTATCATATTTTTTTGAGAAATTATTATAAATGAAAACCATATCAAACTATTTATTCTATCGTTCAGTGATAGAAGTCTATTTGCAGACTATCGCTGATAGATAGGAAAAATTTTCTATATTTATAAATATGATTTTGATGTAAAAAAAAAATAAATAAATAAAAAGTCAAAGCACCTTGAAAAGTTTTGTACTAATGGCTTGTAAGTGCTTGATCAAAAAACACTAAAACATTATCAAGAGTGTATATACTACTAGACATCAAAATGGTTTGTTATTAAGTTTTCTCATTTTTTTTCTTTTTTTTTTTCCTAAAAAAAACTACTATTTAAAATTAAAGAGAGTGCTTGAGAGTTCTTTTAGAATAAGTTAATATCCATAAAAGTACTTAAGCTATAATTTACAAAAGTTCTAGCATAAGTGCTTTTATAGCTACTTAAAATTAATTTTCAAAATGTTCCTATATTTTGATTAAAAACTCAAAGATAATTTTAAATTTTTTACTAATACTTCAAAATTAAAATACTTTAAAATGTTGTTTAAAAAATGTTTGGGTCCCATAGTATTTTCGTTAAAATACTTCATTGAAAAGCACTTTTGAAATATTTTTCAGTCAAACATTGGGTTTGAGAGCATTTTCGTTAGCCATTTGAAAAATTTATGAGCTAAATTTACTTTTTAACCAAAAAATATACTAACTTGTGTTGCTTTTATTGATCAGTCATCAAGTGTGAAGCTGAGCAATATCAACATAAGAAACATAAGTGGAACTTACAACTCTGAGTTTGCAGTTAATATACAATGCAGCTCAACTACGCCGTGTGAGAACATTCAACTCTCTTATATCAATCTCACTTCCACTCAAGCACCAGAAAGGGATGAAATTGGCCACTTCAACTGCAAGGGTGCTATCAATGCTTTCACCATTTTTAATTCAACATTTTAGCTTCACTACCCGACATGAGCATTAGGGTATCTACATTTTAGCCCTTCTAGAGTTGAGTTAATGGCTCATAGTAAGTTTATTTTTAGTATATTTGTATCATATCATTGCATTTTCAAGTGGTAAATTTCCATAAAGATATACAAAAAGCTTGAAAAACATTTTGACAAACAGTAAGAAGAGGAATGAGAGCATATTATTTCATTTATATAACTTATCCGTCTTTCATTTTTCTTTTCTTCCTCTCTAATCCACCTTATTTTTATTCACAACTGGTTTTCAAGCAATACTTTACCCTGTCGAATTAGAATCAAGACAACAATTCGTTTCCTTTCTTTGTCTCCTTAATCGAGGAAACATACTTGGCAAAACTCCAATTTTGAAGATTACAAACAAACCACCAAAACAAGAATATAAATGATGGAACCATAGAATGTATTTCACACTAACAACATTTGCTAAGGTCCTATTTGGTAACAATTTTGATTTTTTATTTTTCGTTTTTGAAAATTAAACCTATAAAATATAAACACTCATTCCACCTCTAAACTTTTTGCTTTGTTATCTATTTTTTACCAATATTTTAAAAAATAAAGCCAAAATTTAAAAACTAAAAACAGCAGTTTTGAAAATCTTGTTTTTATTTTTGGAATTCGATTAAGAATTAAACTTTGGTACTTAAAAAAGATGTAACTTATAGAAAAAAATTGAAAGGAAATAGGGTTGATTTTCAAAAACTAAAAACAGAAAATGGAATAGTTATGAAATGAAAGTTAAAACATTTAAAAAAGGACACAATAAGAATTGTTTAAGATGGAAGATCATGTCAATTAGCATTGAACTAAGCTCTCTTGGCTAACCATGTATAACTTAATTGAATTTTGGGATGTTTTCAAAAATAGAAAAACTGTTGAAAATAATTACAAATATAGCAAAATTTTAATGATAGATCACGATAGACGTCATCACTTTACTAGATAGATATGGGTAGATGTCTTTCTGAGTCTATTGCCGTCTATCATAAATAGAAAATTAAACTTTACTATTTGTAAATAGTTTGATATTTTTTCTATTTATAATAATTTTCATTAATTTTTCTCTCATTTAATAAAATTTTGTTAGCGTTTCTAATTTATCCATTAATTGGAACTTATAAATATTATTAATATTAAAATTTTAGGATTAAAATTAGTTGATTTTATGTTATTTAAATGATAATAATAATAAATAAATAAAACGATAAACTAAATATTAACCGGCAGGGAGTCAAGGTCGGTGAAGCTTGAATGCACCAAAGAGAGCTCAGATTCAGGAGACTCTTTGGAACCCTGCTCTGCTCTGCCGTCCCACTCATTTGCGCCGCACCTTCCGCTGCCGTCGCCGGATCTAGATTCTGCTCTCCGTTCGCTTCCCCAATCCTTGATCTCTTCCGCTTAGGTGCGCTTCTGAAAAGGGTACATCCTTTTTTAATTCTTAATTTGATTTCTTATCCGGAGATTTGAATTCAACAAGTCATGAATTCTAATTTCGGGAAGAATTTCGAGTTTGATTTGGGACTCGGATCCTCTCGCTCCATATCTCTCAACGATCAGAAAAACAAAACCCCATCATATTCTTCCTACGCTTCCTCTGGTTCGTCGTACTCTTCGACACAGACGAGGCCGGCCTGGCAGCCTAACAAGCCCTCATGGACGCATCAGCCTGCGCCGAATCAGGTGGCGCGCCCTAACTTGTCCAATTCCTCCGCTTCCATGGTTGGTGATATATTTGGGAAGACCTGGGGTTCCACGGCGAATTCCATTTCCACTGCGGGCATCGGAATTGTTGAAAAGAATCCGAATCTGTTCAGCGATTTGGTAGGTTCTGCCTTGGGATCGGGTAAGAGCAATTCGAATGCTCCATTGAAGAATGCGCCTCCGGCTTCGGTGTCGTCGACTTCCGCATTGAATAGAAATTCGTTTTCGATGGGAAATATGACCGATTCGTTGCCTAAATCCAGTAGTAATCCGGGTAAAAATAGTGGAAATTGGAGTTTTGAGAATCTTAGCAGTTCCGATAGTCGGAATAGTAATCAGAGTAATGCCACCAATATCAAGACTCCCAATTTCGGAGGTCCAAGCATGAGATCAACCATTGGCAGTGGTAAGACGAGCTCTAGCAAGGATCCCTTTGGTTCTTTAGTTGATTTTGGATCTAAATCATCTGGGAATTTGAATTCCACAAGTAAGAGTCAAAATATCAATTCAAGTGAGGACTCTTTTGGGGATTTCCAGAATGCTTCAAATCCAACCACCACAGCATTTCCTTCAAGCAGATCGAATGGGAGTGGTGTTGATTTCAAGGGATCAAGTTTTAATCCTGGCATAAATATGGGTGATTTTGGAATGCCCTCAATGGATTTTGGTTCCAAGGTTCAAGATACTGTTCAAACCACTGCCAGTGATCCACTTGATATGTTGTTTAGCTCATCCAAAGCCCCACCTGGAGGTGCTCCAGTGGCATCTGTTACGGCTGGAGCGTCGCAATCCTTGGATGCCAATGATTGGGGATTGGATTCAGAGTTTGGGGGAGGTGGTCATGATGTGGGTGGTGGTTCAACAACTGAGATCGAAGGACTTCCACCTCCTCCCGCAGGAGTGACAGCTTCTTTGGCAAAGAACAAGGGAGTCGATGTCTACAAGCAGGGACAATACGCCGATGCTATTAAGTGGCTTTCTTGGGCCGTGATTCTTTTTGAGAAAGCCGGTGACAATGTTGCCATAATTGAAGTTTTGTCAACACGAGCTTCATGCTACAAAGAAGTTGGGGAATATAAGAAAGCTGTGGTTGATTGTACGAAGGTAAAATATTCAAATTCTGTTATAGTTAAATATTTGCTAATGCACCCCTTTCTTCCTCTCCTTGAAGGGGCAGGTACCATATTAGACTTATAAACGTATTAACTTGGAAACTATGTTTGTATCAACAAACCTTGAATTCATGGTCCAAATAATAGTGACATTAGTTGGGAGAAAGTTTGGAGTGGTTCGTCGTGTGCAACAATCATAACTTGGTTCTTATAAAGTAACAAGTTTATCTTTGGTAGGTCTCTGTATTCATTGGAGTTATCACCATATTGTGAGTCAAGTTTTCACTTCTGCTGACATTGTTTTATGGAGGGGGAAAAACTGGGTACTATTACATGGTTAGCTGACTGGAGGGGTTAACAAACAACTCTTAGATTATGATAGCACCCGAAATCATGTATTTACTATTTAGGCCAAAGCCAACGGAGTTCGAGATCTCCCACCTCTCCTCAATGCTGAAAAGAGCTACAAAAACGTATATGCCAAAAAGATGAAAACTACCTATCCACAACCAGTGCTAAATAGCTCATTTCTAATTAACTGAATCCTCTATTACCCCTACGCATAATGTCCCTCACTCCTCACATATTACACCTTGTTCTCTCGTTTTGTTTTGAATATACCTCCTAATAATCGGGGGTCTATCAGATTATTGGTGTCCGTGTTTGATTTTTCCTTTAAATAAGATTACTCTGCCTAGTGTCATGTCTTCTACCATTCCGCCCACCCCCAAAAGGGGTAAAATTTTTGTAGCTGTAGAGCACTTATAAGAAAGCCACATCCTACTGTGCTGTGTAGGTATTGGATCAGGATGATGCAAATGTGAATGTTCTCGTCCAACGTGCACTTCTGTATGAAAGTATGGAGAAGTACAGACTTGGAGCCGAAGACCTGAGGGCTGTCCTGAAGATCGATCCGGGTAACAGAGTTGCAAGAAGCACAATTCACCGGTTGACTAAGTTGGCAGACTAAAGGTTCTTATCCCAATTTTGGCTGATGTAGTTTCTTGACTATAGGATTACACTGGTTCCCCGCATGTTATCTAAATTTGGTGGTGGAGTGACTCCACTTCTCGATTACATGGTTTGGTTTTGAATGTGTGCCCCTTATAATGGTTTCAAAATGCATATTACGTACTTGTATTGTTTATGACAAAAAAGAAAAACCTGTGCGCTAATTGATTGTTCTTGTACAATGGCCATGAAAATTCAATATATTCAATGGCTTTTCATTTCCTTTTTGCTGTTGTCTTGAATTGGGCCACTTAGATGGCTGTTTACATCAGACAAAAGGTGAGTTATGTTGTTTCGTTTTTATCACAAAATTTTGGGCTTCCTTGACTGACTAAACTTTAGCAGCTGAACATGAGGGACTCCCCTCAAAGTTAGGGGCAAACCGATCATATTCGAATTCCAAAGGTTCTTGTTGGGAAGAATTTCATCTAACATAGAATAGCTTCTACAGTATAGTGTATAAAGGGGCTCTCTAAGTTTTTTTATGGGCTTAAGGTCGGAGTTCGAGAACGTTAATTGAGTTATTCTAGAGACATTAAGAGAGTTGTTTCTGATGTGAGATTCAAGGAGACTCAACTTGATCCCAATGCTAGGGGTTGAGGAGTTGGATGTTATTTGGTTAAACCATTTTATGAAGTTATTTGGGAGATTTGATCTTGGTAGTTGGTAACTTTGTCAATGGAGGTGTTCAATCAACAATAACTCTTGAGGATATTGAGTTTTGCTAATCAAATAGTCAAGTCTTCTTTTCTGTATCTGGGGGATACATAAGATGGCTAATACCTTTGATAGAAAAAAAAAGTAGATTCTGTTTTATTCTATTCTAACTAAGATTCTCCCTTGATAGAAGGAATGTTTTTCTTTGAGATGGAGGTGGAAACCAAGGACTACGGCATTAAAATGATATTTTAACTTTATTTTTGTTATTAGGGTGTTCAGTTTGTAATATTGTTTGAGGACTAGCATTGTTGTACAATGGATAAATAGGTCTAAAATCTAAAACAAGTTCTTCACAACATCAGAACAAATATTGTCTAAACAAGTTATGTTAGATAAGTTCTTTCAAAGTTTACTCAATACTAAATTGAAAGTTTACAATTTTATTAGATATAAAATTCAATTGTTTTTTCTTTTTTTGCAAATGTCATAAAATTCAGTTTTTAACATGTTAGGGATCTATTAAACAATTAAAATTTGAGTGATCTATTAAAAAATTTTAAAGTTCAAAGACCTTAGACATAGTTTGTTTTAAGTTTTGAGATTTGAAATTTGATAAATGATTATAAATCTTTTACTAATTTCAATTAAATATGACAAGATCAAATAAGTAATTGAGATCCTGGTAAAAATCAATCTTACATTTTAGTTATAATTCTCTTTTTTCTTTCCTTTTTTCTTTTTTTTTATTTTTTATTTTTTATTATGTAAAAGCAGGATTTTAAATCACTCTCTTTCTTGCGGTAACAAACACCGAATCCTTTATGAAGTCATAAGGTTTCAGAGAGAACATTAGTTTGGACGTAAAAACATCTTAATTATGTCGCCATTAATAACCATGAGGTCTGTGGTTCGAATTCTCCTCCGAATTATATTCAGGAAAAAATGTTTGTTGATACTATTATATTTCAATTAAAATATCTCTACAATCCATATGAATTAAAGACTAACAATATGTGGTTCAAATCCTTCTATCCCCCATTGTACTAAGAAAAGTATATTCATAAAATTGAAACTTTCAATATCAATATCAACATTAATATTTTAGTCCTAACTGGACTTTTGTTCTTAATCTTTCCAAGACGAAAAATCTAGCAAATTAGATATTTAATTCCTTTCCTGGAAGATATATATCTTCATCTTCTAAAGTGAGGAAGGATGCCTTCCTTAAACTTAAAATTTTTACCTACTCCATAATTTGTCAACATCTAATCAACACCATATGTTAGTAAAGCCAATCAAGTTAAATGTATAGAAATAAGTTTATAATTTCAAGTTTTTGTATGTAATAATGCGTCTCATTCCGCGTCTCAAATTAATCAAGTATTTTTTGTTTCTATATAGTTACGTCAAACTTTTGAATTGATTACGCTATATTAACTGTTTCAATTTTATCAATGAATATTTCAGTAAATACATGACGCATATGTACATACATAAAGGGGTTGATCATTTGCAACTTTTAACTTCAAATTTCTTAAAAAAGAAAATACTTCTAAACGTAAGTTGAAGAGTTCCTTTTTGAAATCCACGAACTAAAACTAGAAAATTCTCAAGAATCATTAGAGTTTGAAAGCTACAACTATTGAGAAAATCAACCTCGAAATGAAAGAGTTTGTGGTAAAGTGGTAATTGCGGCCCAAAATTGTGGATATTTGGCGGTTCTCCTTGCATCACAGCATTTAAAATTTACGTTACAATTCTTAATTATAACAATTAATCGCGTTCAATTAAAGCGTTACCCCTCTTCAAAATAAATTAATTAATCAGAATAAAACGTTACCCCAATTACTGGGTAAAGTGAAAACAATACAATTATTCGGCCCATGGGCTCGGGCCCAATGTATCCCAATCATGGAAAACAAAATCGGTTTTAAATTGTTTTTCCTCCTATTTTATCTTTTACCAATTTTGACTCGTGTTGTAATTTTAATCTTAGACTTTTAAAAAAAATGTTATAATTTTAACTTTCTAGTAAGTTTTGCTCCATGTACGGTTAAAAAAAAATTGCTTAGTGAATTAATACATTTCAAATAATAAATTGATAATTTTTTGTAGAGAAAAATAACATTAGAGTTATTTTTTGTAATTTATGGATTTTGGAAATTATTTCTGTTAATTTGTGCATTGTTAAAATTGCAAAACTTTATTTCATTAGAGTTAAGGAGTTTATGGAGTTTATTATTATTATTATTATTATTATTATTATTATTATTTTGCTAAAACTAGGAGGTGAATTAGCAAAAATTGAGTTAAGGGTTAAAATTACTATTCTCATTAAGTTTAGGGTCAAAATTGATGAAATTGAAAGTTTAGGGTTCAAATTGATACGACAGGACAAGTTCAAAGTCAATTTTGATCTTTCTTCCTTATTTTAATCTCTAAATTTCCAAATCTTTATTTTAATTGCTCAATTATTTATAAAAAAAATTGAAAAGTTATTTTTAGCTTATATCGAGGATTTCTTTACATGTTGCGCAATACTTAGGTGTAGTTCAAGCCACGCCAATCTCCATGCACCATTTTCAATCAAAAAAAGAAAAAATCTTTAGTAACAATTAGCTTTTTTACCAAAAAAAAAAAAAAGTTTGTTGGGTGGTTGACAATTTATGATTAGGTACTTGGATGGATTGTATAAAGATAGATGTAGTTGGAGACACACCCAAATATTATTTATTTTTTATTTTTAAAAATTAAGTCTATAAACATCACTTTATGTTTATTGGTTTCTTGATTTTAAAAGTTGTTTCAAAATAAAAATATTTTGAAAACTATATTTTTCTTTTATGTCATAATAAGTAGTATATGGGCAAGAATTCGAAACGGCATAGGGCAAATAAGGTATTAAATTTCAAATTAGATTCTAATATTAAATAATTAATGGAAAAGTTAACTCTGAGGATCAAAACGAATTTTTTATGTGAAGTAAAGCAAAAAAAAAAAAAAAAAATTTGAATTAAATTTTACAAACTCAAATATTATTGGGTGATAAAGTTTTAATAGGTTTTTTTCTAGTTCAACAATATGCAGAGTGAAAGATTCAAGTATTTAGCATTTTGGTTGGGAATACATACTTCGAATTATGTTTATATTGGCATGATGCATAAATTAGAACATAAAATTGTCCGTTGAAGAGATGACTTCACTAGAAGAGAGAGAAGGAGATTGAGAAGAAAGGTAGGCCGAAAATACGGAAAAAGAAGGGATGGAGCGGGAGGGCGGTGGGAATTAGGAGAAGGAATGATGGTCATGAATAAAGGATTAAATGAAACGGCGATTATAGAGAGTAATTAAAGAGATAAATTTAGAGAGTATATCGAGGCATGAGAAGAATATGAGAGAGAATACGGAGAAAATAAAATGGTGACAATTTTCCATGTAGAGAGATGGTTTGGGTGACATTACCAATTTAAATATAATTTAACTTATTAACGTCAACCTAAGTATAGTCCAATTAGTTAGAATATATATTTTCCATTAAGAAGTTAGATATTCAAATCTCCAACTCTATTCTAACCGGTAAATATTTAATGTTGAATTTCTTAGCCAACATAAAAATAAATAAATAAATCTTAAAAGTGAAATATTCATATATTCTTAAAACTTAGTTAATCAATTTTTTTTTTTTTTTTTATGGGAAAAAAGGTTATATTGTATAAGAATTCAGAACTCTTCATTTGTTGAGAGAGGTAGAGATGTCTTAATTGCTAAATTATGGTTGAGTAATTATAAATCAAATATTAACTCGAGGATGCTTGTTAACAAAAAGAACTTTTTTAATTAATTATTTATTTAAAATTTTTGAAATAAAATATAATGATCATCAATTAATGCTTTTTAGTTTTTTCATGATGGCTAATTATTGGAGGTTTATTATTATTATTATTATTATTATTGAGATATCACCACATGGTTATTGATTCACCATTTTTAATAACAAAATAATTTATAATAGCTATTTGATATTATAAATTTTGATAGTAGTCAATCTACAGTTGATATCTAAAATGTCGTAGGATATAGTGGGTTGTCTTGTGAAATTAGTAGAGGTGCAAGTGGACTTGCCCAGACACTCATGAATATTAAAAAATAATAATAAAAGAATTTATAATAACTATTTTTTTAAAAAAAATTATAATAGCTATTTGTTATAATAGTTAGCTCTTAATCAAATATGTCAAACTGAGCACAATATAACTATCATAAAATTTGTAGTACAATTTAAATGTTGTAAAAAAAAACACATTTAAGTTAATACATAAAATATGATACTAATTTATGTCAATTAAACTAGGTTTGACTATATCATGACTAAATATATATAAAGTTGTTTATAATTTTCCCCATATTTATAGTTGGCCATTTTTGTATTTCCCAATTTTAAAAAAATATATATATTTCCTCAAAAAATATATCTATCTATATATATTTATATAGTATTGCTGAAACTTCTTAAAAGCAAAATATGAATTTATTTATTTGTAATTAAGTAGATCATATCGTTCCATATAATTTTATTGCAGAAAAAGGATGTGATTGAATTAACAAGTTATTTAACACAATAATTTTATTTACCCCTTTATAAGATTCACCAACCTCTTAATCCAGCTCAACTAATTAAAATTTTATTTTCACACCCCTACCTTACCTTTTATTGAACTAAGAAGAAAACCTTTTAGAGAAAAATATTTTTACCCTAAATTTGTAGGTTGAATCCAATTTACACTTCTTTTTAAGTTTTTATTTCAATATTCATTATATCGATTTTGTACACATATTCAAACTCACATGATATGTACTTATTTTTTATTTTTAAATTTGAGAAGACATTGACACAAAAAATAAAATACATTTTGTATGTTACTAAGCTCAACATGTGTGGGATTGGAGAGTTTGAATTCCTTATCTTCTAATTGAAGAGATACTTTTTTAATAATTGAGCTATAAACTCATATTGACAGTAGATAAAACACTTTATTATATGATTTATGACAACAAGATAACTTTAATATGGTATGTACATTACACTAAATTTTCTTGTGTCATCTCAAGATTAGTTCAAAGTGTTTTTCATGTAAGTGTAGTATTTGAATATGCATATCCCATTTTGATGATTGGTTTTATTTTTAAATATCAATATATTTTTTTTTGTCATATTATTTTATTAGGTTTTCGATTTTGGTTTTTGAATTTCGATTGCTTTTATGGTGTATCATCTAATTATCTTATCGTATATTTATCTTGGAAATTGGAGAATATGACTAGATTAAAATTTTGATCTGGGAAAATAGATTAAAAAAAAAAATTAGATTTTCTCAAATTGCAAATAATATACGACAATGAATACTATCACCATATGTTTTTTGTGTCGAAATTTTCTTTGCTTCTATACAAATTCCCTGCTTTACTTTCATTCGGCAACAGCATCGTGGCGATCAACACCACTGTCAAAAGAGCTACTGAATACCTCAAAACAACAACATGACAAGTTTCACCAAAAGTAATTTACTTCAAATCTTAAACTTGTTAACCAAACTCTATAGTTCTTAAAATTAAAAATACTTATTTTTAAAATAGTAAATACTCTAATAAAAAAGGAAATAGAGGATGAGTAGAAAATAGTAAACGCTAACAAATATAATTGGAGCCTCAAACAAAGAGTGAGAACTACCCACTTGAAGACTCGAAGACTCTGTGGTTGCCAACACATACAAACGTTAGTTGAGCTATGTAGTTTTCTTACGTATTTTATATGAGTTGAATTTTATTATTATTTATTTATTATTTTTTTTTTTTGTGGGTAAGGTATAAACATAAAATATTAGAAAAAGAAAAAGGGAAAAAAGGGTTAGAATAGAATAGAATTATATGGTCAAAAAAATCTGATGCTGATTTGTCTGATTCTTGGTAACTTCCTTTTACGTTATAACCGTCGCCATCTCCTTCTTCCATTATAAATAATCCCTTTCATTCTCCACTTCTCATACTTATCTCACCACACCCTCCTTTTTCTCAAATTCTCTCCCTCTCAACTTCAACCAACATGTGCGGCGGAGCTATCATCTCCGATTACGTCGACAACCTCCTCTGGCCTCACCTCGACACCACCTTCTCTGACCTCCTCGGCCTCGACCTCGACCTCGACCTCTCCACCCAAAACTACCCCTTCAACAACACTCTTTCCATTGTTGTAGAGACCCCCAAACAACTCCCTCAAAGTACACACTACTCTCTCTACTTTCTAAAATTTATTTGTTTCCTTTTCATTCCAACCTCTAATTTAACTAATTTTGCGTTTAGTAAAATATCATGATCGATCATAAATATTTATAGGAATTTGAACTTTTCAAAAAGGTAAGCAAAAATTCCTGATTGTTTGAAAATTGGTTGGAGGTCTAAGAAGTAGAAATGAATAATAATTGAGGAAATGACGTATAAGAGTCTATTGTGATTTTTTCAAAATTTTTTTATTATGGCGATTAACATTTTTACTATGAATTTGAATAAAGATGACATTATAAGAGTTTATTGTAAGAAAATTATTATTATTATTATTATTATTATTGAACTAATTTCAATAAAAATTAACTTTAAATATTCTTAAATCGAATTACTACATGTAAAATTAATTAAAAGTAAAGAGATTAAAATTAAAAAAACTGGAGAGTACCTAGATTATAACAATATTTTAACCAATTTAAGAGTGATTCTTTTTATTTATTTATTTTTAAGTGGAATAATAGAGAGATTTTATTATTATTTTTTAAATTAAAAAATAGGATTTAATGTTTTGTGATAAGAAACGGTTAAAGTAGTAATTTAATTGGGTATTATCATTATTGTAAATATTTAGTGAAAAGTGAGAAAGTAGAAGGAAATGAAGCAGCCGGAAGTGCAATGAAGAAGCCTAAAAAGGTTCGGAAAAGCAAATATAGAGGGATCAGGCAGCGGCCATGGGGAAAATGGGCGGCCGAGATTCGAGACCCACAAAAGGGCCTACGTGTTTGGCTCGGTACCTACAACACTGCCGAAGAAGCAGCCAGAGCCTATGACCAAGCAGCCATAAGAATCAGAGGCAAGAAGGCCAAACTCAACTTCACTAAACCCCCACCGTCGCCGCTACCCTCACCACCACCACAACAGCTCCCCACCACCTCCACCCCCATCGACATCCAACTCAAACACCAAATCTTGTCTTTGGAATCATTCCTCGGTCTCGACCCCTCGCCCCCAGTGGAACCCACGGCAGACCCCTGGTGGGTGGATGACCTTCTCATATATCAACAACAAAACCTCCAACTCTAACTCTGAACACCCAAAATAGAACTAATAATAATACTTACCTCGTCTTCTACTAGTAAGAATCTCCTACTCATCACCCTTAAAAATTTGACACTAAAAAAAAAAAAAAAAAAAGAGTGAAACAAATGTCAAATTTTTTTTCCAGTGTAACTTGGTAGGAAGATTATTACTAACGAGTCAATAGGTAAGTATTATTTATTAGAAAAATCCCAACTTTCGTTAATATAAGAAAGGGATTTGTGTAGTTCCCTTTAGTTGGGTTTTGGTGTACACATTTTAGTTATAATATGGTGTGTGTGTTTATGACCTTTGTGTTGTGGATCAGACACAAGTTTATAAATGTTAATTAAGGTATTTTGGGTGTGTTTTTGTGAAGTTTAAAGTTGTGTTGTCCTTATTAGCGTTAGATTTTGAAAAGGATTTGATAATTGATAATGGTCCAAAAGGAAAATATAGATATCCTAATTAAGTTTTTCAAATAAGCCAACAATGATTGGGATTTATATATATATATATATATATTCTCTTTGTTTAATGTTTAATGTTTAATGTTTAATGTTTAATGCAAGTGGGGATCGATTTGGTTCATGAACCTGACCAACATTACATCACACCAGCCGCATGGGGATTAATTAATTAAGCTAATTAGTCTTTTGTCTGCCTTAAAAAGGAGATTACAATTGGAAATTTCATGGAAAAGACAAATTCTCTTAGCTGTAATCCTTATGAATGTCAAACTCTAAATAGTGATTTATTGAAATTCTTATAATGTTTTTTTTTTTCCTACTTAGGTTTTGATTCAACCTATTTCATAATATTGGAGACTTGATGGATCCATTTTGTAATTCAAAACTAAATTGACACACATCTCAAATTCTAGATTTTAGATTTAAGGGAGTTAATTCATATAAGATTGATTCAATTTTTGATCCTATACCAATTCAAAATATTATTATATATTTTATATTTTATACTTGTTTCATTAGTTTGATTATTGCGTTTTTTACTATTGTTATTTTTTTTTTTTATGTTGCTTAAATAGTTGTAATATTGAAGTTCCTCAGCCAAAATCTAGTTTGAGAACTTTTATACTTTTTCTATAAAAAGTATTTTGAAAAAATATTTTAAATTAAGTAGATATTTAATTTTCGTGAATATATTCATAAAGGCAAATCGACATTTTTATAAAACGTTGCTAAAACGAGCATAACCCCTATGGTTCAATATCACCATCTCTTATTATACTAGAAAATATCGGATAGGGTTAAACAAAATATTGTAAAAGTCCATAAATTTTAAACTAAAATATAATAAATACTTTGAACTATAAAAGAATTTTTAGGAAATAAGGCTCTAGAAATTGTTGGAGAGGGAAAAGGGATCTTTAGTAAAGGTTACGTTTGTCATGTGAATCGAACTATAGGAAAGATATATTCGTCAGAAATTTTTTTTCAAAGAATAAATTCGAATTGATTGTTTCTTTGGAATAAAATTTGAATCGATTTAATCTAATAAAATCTAATTTTCATGTTCATAAATCAACTCAACCAAATCAGTAATACATTGGAATAAATATTTAATAAGTGATGTTTTTAAAAAAATTTACTTTTATGAAAAAAAAAATATTTAACAATAAAATTCTTTGTAACTTTTAAGCATATTTAAAAACTACATTTAAACTAATTAAAAATAATTTTGAAATATTACTATTTACTTCGAATACTTTGCAGTAGAATATATAACTGTGGAGATGAAAGTTGAAACTCAGTGGGGAAAAAATCTTTGACTACAACTGTACGACTAATGAGCAGAAAATAATTGACAAATTTTTTTAAAAAAAGCAACAAAAGAAATTCTCCTCCATTACGATTACAACTTTTGTACTACCCATTTTTTTCTTTATTCTCGAACTAGAGCATACAAAAGAGAATTTAACTAGTTAGAATTAACGCATGCAGCTCTAAACGTTTCTAATCATAATGATTTGAAACCAAAAACAACTTCTTTTATAGTACGTAGAGATTATTATTTATTTAAATCTTTCTAAGGTTGGACGACCACTTTTATAATATTGTGACAAAATTCAAACAGTAAGTTCTATCTCTTTAAATTTTATCCTTCCTTCAAATGAAAATGAATTAGTTATTAAAACAATATCAATTATTAAAGTGATGAAAAAAAATAAAATAAGAGAGAGACTAGGAAGAAAATTGTAAATAATGTGAGAAGTTAATGATCGAAAGTGTGTATGATGAAAAGTTAGTGGGAAAAATGTGAGTGAAAAAGGTTAATAGTTGAGAAAAATGTGTGAAAAAGTTAAGTGTGTAAAGCCAAATTAATTACGTAAAGAAAATATTTTTAAGAGAGGAAATCAAACGTCTAGTATAATTTTTGTATTTTATTTAAGTTATGCTCATTTATATATTTTCATAAAATATAAAATTATATTATATTGTTTTTCTCATTATCACGAGCACTTCATTCCTAATAAATGTTTAGTTTTAAAAACAAGAAAATTTGTTTTAAATGGCAAAATTGTTGAAATATTTACAAATATAGCAAAATTTTACCTTCTATCTATGATAGACCTAGATAGACATTTATAGGTTTTTATTGCTAAAGTGATAGATGTCTATCTGTGTTTATAGCGGTCTACCAAAGTAAAATATAACTATATTTGTAATTATTTTCAACAGTTTTGCCATATTTGAAAATATCCCTAAAAACAATTGCTAAAACATTTATCAATTATTGTTTAGTATGCCTTTTTTTATTTATTTAAAGCATTTCTAAATTTTTTTCCTAAAAAATAGTTCTAAGTTTTAATTGACCAACATGAACATATTCAAATGACATAAATTAAATATTTTTTTAAAATACTTCAAATGTTTTTTTAATAATTTTAGAATTTTTAAAACTCATATTTTATTATTTAACGAAACACTAAAAATATATTTATATATAAAAGTACTTTTATTACACTCAACACATGTTTTGCTCTTTTAAAATCATTTCAAACTCACAAAATATTACAAATTTAAGCTAACAATCATTTAGAAAGAAAAATCTCTTTCTTAACGCTAAAAAAAATATAGTTATCACTAATATACTAATATAAATATAGTTAAATTGGTATTAACTTATATTATTAATTTCGAAGTTTGAGATTTCATCTTCGACTATGTAATAGTTGTCAAAAGAATACGGTTACCAAAAATTAAAAAAAAAAAAATTATAATCCTAAGACACATGGAAAGTCCAAATAATGCATGAGATATGAGGCATAGAATCTAGAAAGGCTTAGGAGTCCAATAGAAAGCTTTAATTTGTATAGAGCAATATTAAAACGTGTTGGATGGAATCTTAAATCTGTATGCATTTGAAACCAAACCAAACCAACCTTTGACCTCTTTTGTCTCCAACTCAATTAATCTATGGGTGCAACCTGCAAGACTCACCCAACACTCTCACCAAACTCCAAACTAAATATGTTCCTTTTCTAAACCTACAAAATTCCAATTTCAACTATGGTTTCCAACTTTAATATAATTCAATACGATACTTGTTATCATTTTTAATATAAATAGTTTTTGTCTCTCTTTTTTAAACTTGAGAATTTTGCCACTTCAAGTGAGATCGAGAGTGAAAGAGGAGATAGAGAGCGAGAGCCTAATTTGAGTACATGATATTCTGTTTTGGTAATTTCACTCGGATATGAAATAAGCAAAAATGGCAGAAATCTTAAAATTTAAAAATTGTCATCTAAAATCGCCTATTAACCCCAAAAACTTAAGCTAATGGGTGAAGACAAATTTAATACTATATGATCTAACGACACTCTCTCTCACTTGTGGGCTTGAAATATGAAAAAGATCAAACAAGTAGAAATCAATATTAATCGGGAAGGAAATAACACTAACAGAGGTTTAAACACAGGACCTTCTTGGACTATCTACTCTAATACCTTCTTAAATCGTCAATTGACTCAAAAGTTTAAGCTAATGAGTAAAGATAAATTTAATATTTATAATTTACATATTGCTCAAAATCTTGCATGGACACATTAAACACATTGAGGTAGACTATCATTATGTTCGTGATGCTGTTTAGAATCGTATCATTGCTACTCGTCATACTTCTACCAGCAAACAACTTGCAAATATCTTTGCGAAAGCTTTAGGAAAATAGCAATTCATTTGCCTTCTTCACAAGTTGGGCATTTGTGATCTCATGCACCATCTCGGAGGAGGCACTAGGAAATATATTTCCATACATGATTTGTCAATATATTTCCATATAGAATTTGTAAATATTTTCCATTTAATTTTTTTGGATGTATTTTTAGTTTTAGCCCTAAAAGTAGATGTATGTATTGATCTTATTCTAAATGAAAAAGCAATAGGAACCAGCTAGCTTTTTCGGACAAAGTGGGTCAAATCTCAATTCATTACTTTTGGAGAATTTTGATTGAATGGAATAGTCATTCGCAAGTAATTTTCTAACTTAGTTTTAACTAGGTATTAACTATTTTATTTCTTTATACAAATTTGTGATTTTATTTGATAGAAGAAAAAGAAAAGTTTGAAACTTAAATTCACTAGACTAGATTAAGCCAAATGCAAAAGTAAACATGACTTTTTTTTTTTTTTTTCTTTTTAATAAATATCGTCTAACATTTTGGAGCGTTTAAAAAAAGCGATTGAAGTAACTAAAGAGGAACAACACTCAATCGATCAAACCAACAATCCTCTTCTAAAACAAAAAGATAATAATGTCACAAATCCTTATCATATTATATCTCTACGAAGAAAAAGGCTAAAAAAGTTTGAAGGTGTTAAAAGAAGGAAAAGAGAAGCAAATTTAAGTGTGCAAAAAGTTAGGCATTTACCCATAATTTTCTCTTTTTTTGCCTACCTTGGTTTGAAGAAAAATTTCAAGGTGTTGGACTTTGCAGACACATGGTACAGTCTCTGTACAAGAAAAACCCCATATGCCTTTCGCTATCTGTAGTGACCAATTTTGAGACGAAAACAACACCAAAAAAAAAAAAGTTAGAGTCTTACAAAACACATATTCACTAATCAATTACTTTTCTGTGCACTGTCAAACATTTTCCCACCTCATACCTTCTAATTTGACCAATTTTCTAAGTTTCCTACCTATAAGCTCTACTATTTCTTTACATATATATATATATATATATATTGGGTTAGAGATTTGGCATTGACTATATTTTTTAAGGATGTTGTGACAGTTGTCCTATGAGACGTTTATCAGCTTGTTTCTTTGATTGTGATGTCTTTCCAATTGCTTTTTCGAATGGAATATGTTTTCCTTATCTGTAAAATAATAGGTGATTGTTTCAAGGATAGTTTCCTTTTTTGGGTTTATTGATTCATTTTCGGCATCATTGAGATGAATTTTCACACTTAGGGGGAGCCTAAGTGTTCCAAGTGAAGTGATCTTCATTTGAAGGCAGAAAGATAGAAGTTATCATTGAGAGAAAGTCTCACACTTAGGGGGTGTCTAAGTTTCTTTGGGAGGGAGTCTCACACTTAGGGGAGCCTAAGTGATAATTCAAAATTAGGTTTTTCGTATGTCACTGTAATTACCATTTATTTACATATCATACAACATGTTGTAATTGTCTGACTTTATATTAGTGAAATTATTATTATTGAGCTTATTGCTTCTCAGATAGGGGTGGTATTGCACTAAACTGGGTTACCAAACCTTGTGTTTTATCTTTTAGTATTTTTATCTGTGACTATTTGTCTTTTGGATTGTTGTAACATTGTGTGTAACAAGTTACATTGTATGTTTCATATTGTATTGTTGTAGATACTAAGTTAGAAAGATGGGAGACCTTGCAATCTTTAAAAGATACATGAACTACTCATCTTATTGCCAATTAATTTTGAAATAGTCAAAAACTCTATATCTCTTGAATATGGTCTTAGAGCTAATGAATCCCAAAATTGATGAATCCAAAGAGGTACCATCTTAAAGAGGCATGATGAGGATTCTATATTAGAAAGATAAGAAGACCCGAGAATCTTTAAAAGATATAGGTGTTTCTTTTCCTATTATCAATTAGTTTTGATGTAGAAACTCTATATTCATCTAATATGCATATTCCTTTCAACTGAAGAGAGGTTTACTTTATATTTTATTGGGACAGTAGTATACAATTTACTTTCTATTTTATTGGGACAGTAGTATACAATTTAGTTTTGTTATTTTTCTTTTATTTTTTTTATGTTGTTGCAATTTCAAACATTGACTTGAACATATTACTTTATGAAACTAATAAAATCCTCTCCTCTCTTATAAAATAATATTAAAATAATTTACATATATATAACTAAAACAGTATTGTGATATATATAACATCATACATTAGTGAAAATATATATATATATATATATATATTTAGTTAGATAGATGATATAATATTAAATTTGGGTATTGGAGCAAAAGTGGGGGCGGAGTAGGAATAGAAGAGATGAAACGAAAATGGGCTTAGGCCCAATTGGAGACATGGAGGATGGAAGCTGGGCCAGGAAAAGGAATGGAAGAGATAAAGCAAACCGAGTCCCACATCGGAACACGGTATGGAAGGAAGGGGAAAGGAGGAATATAAATACGGCTGTTGAGGGTGAAGGAAAGAAATTAACCCGACTTGTCAGGGGGTGAAAGGCGACTTGTCAATGATCGTTTAGAGACGACTGGTCGTGCCGACACCTACCAATGCGAACACACATTACATAAGGCGAGCGAGCGCCCACCCTACTTTCGGTGGGGGCTTGCCCGTCAATTTTTGGAAGGCCCTACCTCCGAGGTCGGGGCTTTATCAATTTTCTCCATTCTCTAATCCTTACCCCTTCCTCTTTTATCTTTCTAACTTTCTACCCTTCAATTTTTACCATTTTAACCTTAAAATGGACCTATAAATTAATTTGTGTTTTAAAATGAGTCTTGTCATTCATAACAATTATCTAAATTTAACGTTGAATATATTAAAATTCAAAATCTATCCTAGATGGTGTGACAAAATTCAATGAATTTAAATAGCCCCATAAAATGCCTTGAATATAGGGGGGTCCAAAACAAAGAATCATTTCCAATTCACAGATCAGAATTATTACTACATTATTCCAAACAAGGCTCCTCCCCACCTATAACAATGGATCATCTCCCCCCTCTAACCATTCCTCATTCAAAATCAAACTTTTTTTCTTTTTTACCATGGATATTCAAATTGAACCATATAAAGTCTCCTAAGGGAATCAGGTGCACAATTATTCAGCAATCAATATTTTTCAACAGAGAGTGGACCCAATTTCTTGTAAAAGACATCTTTGGACCTTGTTGTTTTGTTGGATAAATAAAATATATTACAACATTGGGTTCCAATTTCTCCTACCCTTTTGCCCTTTTTCACCTTCATATATTTCAATTGGTTATTATATGTTTGTGGGTCATATCAACATTTTAATATTTTCTTTCCTACGGTTCAGCTGTTGTTCTTATCGGTTTGGTTGGTATGGTACCCAATGAAATTGTTGCTACCCCTTCTATGCTACGCTATACCTCAAATTATACTTCTGACTTACTGTAATTTTTGTACCAATTTTCCTTCATCAACCTCTATTAGTTGCCATGTCATATATCTACTTTAAGTCGTCGGATCTAAAAGTAGAGCCCATAATTTTCATAAGGAGAGATAAAATTTTACATTCTAGACTTTATATCTTAATCTTCTGATTTCAAATTTTTAATCACCAATTATTCTCAACTTTTAAGTATTGTTTTTTAGTCTAAAATGAGCCACAAAAGTGGGGTAATTGCCTCACATCTTTTTTTTTTCTTTTAGTTCCTCGGCTTTTTTAATGTGACCATAAACTTATAGAACAACATTTATCACATCGATCGGCTTTTTTAATGTGACCATAAACTTATAGAACAACATTTATCACATCGATCATTTTCTTTTGTTGTATTTTTAACTATCCTCCTCTTCAATAAGAAAATTGAGTCTCTGTCTTTCTATCAAGATTTTCACCTTACCCTAATATTATTTCCAACATCTAAGATTTCATTTACAATTCGTAACTAAATCATGGGACATGGCTCACTAATATACATTTTATGACATTGTACACTATCGCCAAATATAAGTACTCATGTCTTCAATTTTTGTTTCACCCAAAAAATTCTATATTGATGGAGATATAATTGTCCTATATATATCATTGATTTTCTAATTCCTCCGACTCGAGTGTAACTTTGATTACATTTCCAATAATTTATATATTAGATTTGTGTAATTCAAGATTTAAGAAGGTCGAATCTATATTATTAATGTTTGTTCCCTTGGATTATAGTTCAATAATTTTTTTAACTCATTTTTTTTATATATAATTTACGTATTAACTTTTATAAATTATTAAATTATATTAAAATAGTGAGCCAAACTTATGTAACTTATCTTATCTTTGAATTGGGTAGGAGAGTATGTGTTAGAACTTTGGTTCTTGATTTTATCTACTTTGTAATTTCTTTCTTAGTCAATTATGTAATTTGCAAGAGACAAGTTGCGATACTTTGGGCAGTTTGTAACATGTAATATTAACAATAATTTTTTACCTAAAAACAAGTATATTACTTAAATATGCAAAACATAACTTAACTTTCAAACTTTTAATGTTATACAGACACAAATTATAAATCATGTCTTTAGTAGTTACGTATATGTTGTTTTATTTTGTATCTTTGGTAAATTTGATTCTCGATTGACTACAAATTCAAAAGAATATCAAGTGTCTTCTTTACATATTTAGAGACTCAAAACTCTCGTATCTTTTTGTACAAGATGGAATTGTTTGTCTAAATATGAAGAGAATGGAAACACAAAAGGTGGAGAAAATTTTGGTATGGCCAAAAGTGAATTGTTATATGGACTTGTTGTGTAATAGGCTAAACCCACATGACACGTACCCCAAAAGCTTTCCATTTGACATTAAATTCCCCTTAATACGAAAGGCTCTTCATTTTGTTTTTTTATTTTTAGTCACATCAATGTAAAATTTACCAAGAGTCTATAAATATACAAATTTTAAATGAAGAATTCTCATGGGGAAAAAAAAACTATTGTGTTTTGGTTTTCCATTTCTAAATTCTCCTTTGAAGTTACTTTCATTTTGTAATTTACTTTTGGCATATTCTTATTTCTTACTTATGGGGTTGGATATTTCAAACAAATAGTCTGTATGATTTACATGTGTTTTTCAATTAAAAAACTAAATTATTATCAACTACAACCAATACTTCACCTTCATCAGATTCATTTAGTATAAAGTCTAGTTGTAAAATATTAATGCTTTCGATCTAAGTTGTTACCAAATTGCTGTTATATATATATTAAGTTTAAGTATAAAAAAGTTAGTTTAATGGCTAACCTGATTATCACTCAATTAGTTGGATATGCATATGTCACCGACCAAAGGGTCATAGGTTTAAATCTCTCGCTCCTACATATTATTGAATAAAAAAAATTATTAGTTTAATGNTAAAAAGGTTAGTTTAATGGCTAACCTGATTATCACTCAATTAGTTGGATATGCATATGTCACCGACCAAAGGGTCATAGGTTTAAATCTCTCGCTCCTACATATTATTGAATAAAAAAAATTATTAGTTTAATGACAATATATTTAAAACAAAAGTCTAACATACTACATTAAAATCAAAAGAGAAATTTAAGATCAAATCAAAATAATTAAGAAAGTTAAGGAACCTAATCCTAGACTTGTTGGGAAAAAACCTCCCACCACTCTCGTAGGAATTGATAGAAAAATAATAGAAAAATGAAAAGAAAGCAATAAAATTGTAAACACACGAATTAACGTAAAAAAAACTCCAAATCAAGAGCAAAAAAACTACGGTCAAGAAAATATTCCACTATATGACAAATTATTATAATCATATAGAATAAATTTATTTAATTAGAGCTGGCACACTTAAAGCTTGAAGTGTTTCTGACTGAGGTAATTGGAAACCAAAGACATAATCACCCTTTAAACTATTCGAAGCTCATTACTTCCTTTAACCTCTTTAATGTAGGACAACTGACATTTCTAATATTTTGTCAAAACCCAAAAAAAGGGTTTGGTTCATTGGTCAAATCAAATAAAAAATTTTCAAAATTTTTATATGTGAGACCGAACCGTATATATGCGGTTGGATTTGGTTTAAAATTCAATTTTGCTATTTTTTAAGAAATATGTGTGTGTGTGTATATTTACCAAAATACCATATACCAACTGGTAGAGGTGAATTATGGTTTATGAATATAGGCAGTTTGGTAGTGACTCCAGTTGTATGCTTATTATTTATTTAATTGTTTTGTTTTGATTCCATATTACCAAAATACCATATACCAACTGAATCCACTTTCAAATGAAAAGAAATCACATTCTACCCCGCAAGTGTTGGCCCTTCCTTCTCCCTTTTCCCTCTCTTAACTGCCTCCATCTTCTTCTTCTTCTTCAATCTCAATTCTCAGCACCTGAAACTAACAATTTCCCCTATTTCTCCATTTTTCTCTGAATCTTAATGGGTTCTGATTCCGATTTCAAATCCCATTTGGCCTCTGAAATCTGCTCCTTCTCCCGTACAGTCTCTTGCCCTCATCGCCATTTCTCCCTCCCTTTCATCGATTGGTATCGCCTTTTTCGGGTACGTTTTCCCCTTTCCTCTTACGGGTATTCTTTCTTTTCTTCCCTTCTCTCTCTTAAATCCATTCTCATAGGTCGAACAAGACGCTGGAATCGATTCCATTCGTAGACGATATCTCAAGCTTGGTGGGTTTCTCTTTTCTTCCTCTCTCTCCATTCCCATTTCGTTTTGTTTTGATTAGATATGTGCTTTGGATTTGCAGCTCTTCAACTTCATCCAGACAAAAACTCACACCCCAAGGCCGAAATCGCCTTCAAGCTTGTCTCTGAGGTTCGATTCAATTCATTTTCTTGTAATTTCTGCCATTTGTATCTGTTCTACATTTTTGTGATTTTTCTTTTTTAGGCGATCCATTACTGTGAATCTTGCATTTAATTTCTGTATTCATGTACTACTCGTGAATCTTGATGAATGTTGCTGTAATGAAACTTTTTGTTCTTCACTTTAATGCAAAATCAATTCTGAAGGATGAGAAACGTGAATGTGAATGGGAATGAGGGATTGTTTGCGCTTGTGTTTGTGTTTGTAGGGATATGGTTGTTTGAGTGATGCTGTGAAGAGAAGGGAATTTGATTTGGATAGGAAGAAGAAGTTTTGCCCTGATTGCAACACAATCCCTTATAGAAATTTCAACTCTGCTAGAAACTTGAATGCCTTGAATGTATTAGGAGGTTTTCACAACAACATCCATGGAGGTTTGAGAGATGTGAAAGAGAGATTGACCGAAGAAGCTAATGTGATTGAGAATTGTTTGAAGGCTAATAATTCTGCAGCAAACAGAGAAACTTCACTATTCAATCCAACTGGTTTCAGCATGTATCATTACAGAAACCACAAAGAAACACCAATCTTCAATCCTTCTGATTATGTTTGTCAAGGCTACCCACATTTCCGAACCCGAATCCACCCAAAACCGCAGCGTTTTCGGTGTTTAAGAACTGGAAATGCATTGAAGTATGAACAAGCTAGAGGGAAATATGAGTATCCAGTGTTTGAGATTAGTAGATCAGAAAGTTTTCTTTTACACAAACAATCTGCTTTTGTTTATTCAAATGTTAACAAATCACATTGGTGAATTGACTACCATTTTTTGCCATTTCTTTTCTTCTTTTCTGGGCAAGTAAATGCATTCTTCCAAAAACAAATCAGTTCTGTTTTTTAGTTTTTTTTTTTTTTTTTTTTTTT
>QLSR01000057.1:1332889-1360122 GCA_031780015.1 Citrullus colocynthis
TTTTTTTTTTTTTTTTTTTTCATTTTTAAATACTATCAATTCTTTTAAGTCTCTTTCTAAATATATTATGATTAGTTCAAAATCTTTAATAAAGAAAAGTAGGTAACAATATTTCTTTTTGGAACTTGGGTTTTGTTTTAGTTTTAATCAGATAGATTTATTTTTGAATATTTGTTATGTGTTCAAAGTGTTAATGATGGAGGTTTCTCATGGGTCAAGTCAATGTGAAAGTAAAGTTTTTAGATGGGTCTGATAAAAGTGATGGAGTGAAACAGTCATTTGAGGAGAGTGGGGTATTTCCTTGGCCACTTGATGATGAAACTCAAAATGGCATCATTCATGATTTTATTTTATTTTATTTATTTATTTTGATATATTCATAAATCAAAGGCTCCAACATGGATAATAGAGATTCATTGATATTTATAATATCTTATATGTTATCAACAAAATTTATAACTTGAAAACAACTCAATTATTAATTTTATAATTTTTTATAATTTTTTATTTACAAAAATATCTATTTATATTAATTTTTTAAATTGCGCTACTTCTATCAACTTTCTATATTTTCGTTTTATTCAGTAAGAACTTAAAATTTTTTTACTTGGGCCTTTTCGCTTATTGTTTGAAAACCTTATAAAGTATATTCTATAAATAGAGATTAATATTCATGCTCTTGCAAGAATGTTTTGTAAAATAAAGGAAGCTTTTACCCTCTTGAAAATTTTTATTTTAATTTTTAAACTTTGAAATTTATTTATAAAATATCATTGAAGATTTTTTTTTCTTCTCCTTAAATTGAAAGACACAAATTGATGGGTTAACTCATTGTAAAAATTAAAAACATACCTAACATAATTTATAGCTTAATTTCAATTATGTAGAAGATTAAGATCGTTATTTGATGTATTTTGAATCTTTAAAATGGGTTGTAGCGTCAATTTTTAATCATTATTTTAATGAAATGTTTTCAAAGATAGCTTTTGTGACCATTAAAATTAAGAGTTAAAATGAAAATGATGAAAACAAAGTGAAAAATGTATATATACAAAAATGTTTCTTTCTTCTTGAGTACCAAAAATGTTATATTTGAAACAATAGAGCCTGAAAACCATTTAAGACAAAAGGGTATCCATTATAAATGTTAACGTAATTAAATGCTTTAATTAGCATATTAACATAATAGTTGCGATAAAAAGACTTAAATACTATTTTAGTTCTTAAATATTATTTAATCTTGTCATAAAATTGGTTCATTTTATTTTATGTACTTTCAAAATATTTATTTTAGGTCAAAATGAGCATAGTTCAACAACCTCAAACTAGAGGTTTGATCCCCCACCCTACATATTGTCAAAAAAAAAAAAAAATAGTCATTTTCTTCTTGTACTTTCAATTTTTAGTCCCTTCGTTTTTATTTTATTTTTAAAGGACCAAAATGATCACTTTTTAAAACTAAAAGGACTAAGATGAACAAAAATGGAAAGTACAATAACCAAAATGAACTTTTGAAAATATATTGACCAAAGTAAACCGGAGCTAAAATTACATTGACCAAAATAAACATCTTGAAAATACACAAATAAAATTGAACCAAAATCGAAAGTTAAAAAAATCAAGGTAGAATTTAAACCAAACAAAAATTACAAATCTGCTTATTCTATTAATTTTTTTTTTTAAAAAAAAAAAACTTTCTTTTTATAAAAATATATGATTATTGAACTATGTTTAAATAAAAAAATGAAAAAAAAATTAACTTTGAGTATGGGTTTGGGTTTGAAAGGAACGTTTATGGTACATGAGTGTGATGTTTATGAAACAAGACGAGCCAAAAATGACACTCAATGACTGACCACTGACCGGACCAATCGAATTTAAGACAAAATGAATGAACAAAAAAGCCTAATACAGTAATTCAAGTATTAAATTCGAGAAATCTTAGGACTTTTTTTTTTTTTTTTTTTCCCTTAAGGTTATGGAGACTTATAAAGTAATCTGAGTGTCTACAAATGGCATCCAAAATGATTAAGAATGGTGTGTGTGTCTGAATTTTGAACTACTTAATGGTAATTATAACTTGTAAGCTACAAAATTGCTTCCAATTTGGCTAAGCTTTTGATCGTGATTGATGCACATTACTACACACAAAACTTTCTTCAAATGAATTGTGTCTATAGCGGATGTCAAATAATTTTGATGACTAAAAACATGTTTCGAAGTAATTTTTAAATATAACAAAAGTGATTTTAACAATTTTAAAATAACTCTCAAATATATTTAGTACATCTAGAGATGTCTACAGAACGTGAACGTGGTGAAGATAGCTTCTCCGCTCTCCATATCATTTTCCGTCCCCTCAAGAAATTTTCTTGGTTTAATTTTTTCTCAAAAAAAAAAAAATGATTAACTTAAATAACTACTATGGAAAAGTTTTACCTAAATACTTTAATTTCTCCTAACTCTTTTTATATGATTAGTTCTACATGGTCAATTTGAATTTAAAAAGAAATTATTATAATTTTATAGTAAAAAAATAATAATTACGAATCAAATTATTCATATATATAATCTAAATTTAAATATTTAATTTAATCACATTCATAATATTGACAGTCAAACAATAAATTTTGAAATTTAAATATAATACTTTTATAATAATAATATTAACATAATATTAAAAAATAATATAATAAATATAAAAAAGGGGCTACCAGCAATTTTTCTTCCCAACTTCCATTTCTATTCTCCGCTTAATCGGGAATCCTCATCCCCATAGAAAAGATGAACATCTCTGTGTGTAACTGTGGACACTTATTCTCTTAGGAACAAAGTTCTTTAATGAGACTCAAATAACAAGTTTTTTAAGATACTACTTTACTTATTAATTATAATTTTATTTGTTGGTTGTTGTTATATTTACAATATTCTTTCTATCCATATGTTTTTGCGTATTATTTTTCAACAATATTAGAGAAGACATGTGGTTAGGAATAATTCAATTTAGAAGTTCTATCGTTGTATGACTTCTACTCATAAGTCAGAAATATCATTCATGCAAATTTGAAAATTTTATCGGACAAAATTTCAAATGTTGACAACTAACAAATGGAACTTTGGTAACTCAGTATGCCTATGCCTAGTCTTTATTATGAATTTTTTTGTCATTTTCCTTACATTATTGCATTATATTAAATTATCATTTGCTAGTCCCATCCATACAACACATTAATGTTTAAGCATTATTGTTAACAAAAAAGAATTTAATAAAAATAAAAATAGGAAAGTTTAAGCACAAAACTAATAATTTAGGAAAGAAAATGCAAAAGACCAATAATTATTTAGGGTTGTAATTGCTTTAATTTTGTGACCTCAAAATTTTGAAAATTTTCTCTTCTTTTCTCTCTCTCTCTCTCTCTCTCTCTCTCTTATTGTATGTGAAATTGAATTGGTCCCATTAGGAATTTGATGTTGATATTAGAAGAGAACATGAACATGGGGAAGCCAAACCAAGCACATGAAACTACATATATTGCTAGAGAGAAATTGAGATTGAACTTGCAATTTTGGACCCTTATTTGAAAGCTAAGATTGTGAAGTTTTCCATATGAACACAACAAAATATCATATACCAATTTTGCTATGGGAGCTTTGATTGTTCCACAATCCCCATCATACCCCTCTCTCCCTTCCAAACTACTCATTACCTTATTTATCCCCAACATTTCTCCACAATTCCCTTCTTTTCTTTTTCTTTCGACTTTTACCTAATTGCTCAACGTTTGAATTGAATTTGTTTCTTCTATTTTATATTCTTGTTCAAATTTGACATCCTTAAATATTAAGGTACATTACAAGTATAGTTATAGTACTTTCAAATTTGTATCACGATACATCTTTTATGTACTTAAATTTGAAAATTTGTTGGTAGACTTACATTTAAACTTCCCTTTCGAATTTGATTGTTAAACTTATAATTAATCTTACTATTAACTTACGTAATAGAATTTTATCTCAAGCAATAAATTTGGTTGTCAATTTGGTGGAGATCGTTAAAGTTTATTGTTCATAGGTCTTTGTAACTTGTATTGTACATACTCCACCCAAAAATTTGTAGAAATAAAAGTAAGGGATTTTTTATTTTTTTTCTCAAAAATAAGATAAAGGTTGAAACAAAAATTTAAAAACTCGTAATAATATTGGGTCATCTTAATTTCAATTGGATTGTCATTTTTATTTAATTAATCTTTATATAGTTTGATCAAACTCTACAAATCGTTAAATTAGTATCATATTAATTAATACGTACATGTTTTATATTCATGTAGCAATGAGTTAATTGGGTTGGTTGATTATAGGAACTAAAAAATATGTTAAATATATATGCGATGTGGTATGTATTTATTAATTAAGCAATAAGCCATTGTTTTCTATTTCGTTTATTGTGTTAGATAATTGTATAAAAGTATAGGGCTATATGTCATTATAGGTGAAAAACGATGGATTTATAGGTAAAGCATGGGTAAAACATATGTTATTGGTCTCTAATTTTTGAATGTTTTAATTCCATCTTGAAATCTTTTCAAATAAAAAAATTATGGCGGTAAAAATATAATAAACATTAAAATTAATTAACAAATGATACTTTTATATCTAAAATATATATTTTTTAATTAATTAATCTAAATGTACTCTCTATTTTAATTTGATGAAACAGACATAATATTGATTTATAAAATGTAGTACTTACTTGCTTCACACAACTTTATAACTTGAATTTCCTCATTTTTAAGTCATGATCCATTAAAATGTTGGTAAACAATAAGGATTTATCATACTTAATTTTATATGATAAAGTCTAAAGCTAATACTCAGTCTTAACTTTTAAAATGAATGGAGATCAAATGATAACTAAGTTCGAGCCCATTTTCTATTTCTTTTCTAATCAAAGTTCATAACTCATCATTTATTTATTTATTTATCTTGTCAAAATTTGATTTTGATTTTTTATTTTTTGAGGGTTAGCTAAATTTAGGGAACATGTGGGTATGTCTCTGATTGGGGGAAGATCCTAGCAATTGAAACTGTCTATCTTTGAATGAACCTTTGGCTTCATTGGTCAATTTTCAAATTCCCCACCACCACCACACCTTTTATATATATTTCTTTTACTAATATCTCACAATAACTCTATTTATTTCCACCTTTATTGTTATTTATATCATTTTTCATATCATATATCAGTATGATCCATCCAATTCAAAGTACAACTCACTTCAATATTCATACATAAATCAGTCACTCTTATTTTTATTTCTCTTCTTTGCTTCTTTAATAGTTCCCCATTTTACTTCTCAAATCAAATCCTACATATTTCCCTATTCTTTTCCCCCTTCTCTCTTTCCTATTTTTTCCCATCAACTTAATTCTACTATCTTTTCTTTCTTTTTTCTTTTACCTTTTGACTACTTCTAAACTTTGCCTCCTACTAAGAAGAAAAAGCAACATAACGGTTTGAGTAGGGTTGATCGAGGGTAGATTATTCATTATATCATTTTAGATAACTTTTTATAAGAAACAAGTTGAATCTATATTTGATAAGTGAGTTTGTTTTGTCCCGACAGACTACAAGCTTTGTTAGCCTCACATGTTTTATGAGCTCAAATATAGGTACACACGTGGCACAAACTTGCAATTTAAATATGTTACTCAAATCTGGATTTTGATGTAACTTATTCACTTATTTAATTTAAAAATCCATTGCATCATAAATTGAATGTATGTGTGTGTGGGGGTAGGTGGGAATTATATTTTCACTCTTGATTTCTGTGTTTAAAAGCATGCAAATTGTTTTTTTTTTAAAAAAGATAAAAATATATTTCAATTAAAATTTATAGAGTAAGGTCCTCAAGTATAACTTATGATATGTATATTCAATATTGGAATATTTTGGCCGTCGATTTAAAAGGCAAGTATCAAAATCTCACCCCATGACAATCTCGAACCAACAACTTTGATAAGTTAATCGTCAATATAACCATAACTCAATTGGCATAGAACATACTTACTGTTAAACATATAAATAGACATGTTTTGATAAATACACACATTATCTTTTTTGCAAGATCGAAGGAATATCACAATTAAGATTAGTTTGAATAATTCAGTCTTTATTTTTCCTCAATATTTTAGATTAGATCTTGAAAATGCTTTTAAGATTAGATAGGAAAGAAAATAAAGATGTGTCTAATAATTGTTTGTACAATTAAATTTTACAAACAGGACTTTGCATTATTTATTTATTTCATAGTCTTACCGTTCAAACTTTAAATCAAGGATTTAAATGTGGTTTTTTTTTTTTTTTTTTTTTTTCCCTTTTGGGGGACTTTAAGCGAAACCTATATATCCCAACTCTCAGGGACCAAACAATTATTTTCATGCAATTAAAAATATTTTATTACATAGATAAGGAATTAAGCTCTTTATAATATTTTAAAATAGAATAATTCAACCCACAATTTTAAATAGTTTATTGTGTCTTTTTTTCTTTTGTTAAGTTCAACAATTATATAAAATTAGAGATTATAAATACCTTTTTACATATTAGAAATTATTCCTCATAAACTCTAGGTGGATAATATAATGCTTTAATTTACTAGTTGAAGCATGTTGATCAAATTGACAAATCTTTAACATATTTTGATAGATTATGTATACATAGATCACTGATCATTATTAAATACTTTCAAACATTGAAAGTTCAAATCTTCATACTTGAATTAAATACTTTCAAACATTGAAAGTTCAAATCTTCATACTTGATTTTTGTTGTAAATATATATATATATATATTAAATAATTAATAAAGTTCTCACCAATTTAAACCAAGTTTGTATACTGGAAAAGGATTATAGCCCATCCAGAAAGGTTTTTTTTTTTTTTTTTTTAATAAATCCATTAAATTTTTTTTTTCTTTTTTGTGTGGGTGTACATATATATTTGGTGTGATAGTTGAAGACAAACAATAAAAAGCTATGGACAGAAGGTGTCCTCCATTATCATGTATTCCTTATTTTGTAATAAGAACATACAAATTAAGTGTTTGAGTTGATTTAAGTTGGTTTCATTCATTCTCCTTGTCAATTATTATAATCAAACTTATTTTCTATATAACTTATTCGTGGGTGAGACATTTTGGTATTTGTTACAATATTTCTCTAGTGAGAGGTTCAAACTTGAATAAGAATTGAACAGGGATCGAGTTAGAAAAATAGAGATCCAAATAGTTAAAAAAAAAAAAATTTAGAAAAATGCTAGTGACAAATTAAAAGATTGATAGAAATCAACGTGATAAACAAGGAAGATGAGAGAAGGGAGACCAAATCGAAAAAAAGAATAATACGTATTTTTGTTATTAAAGACTAAATAGGCTTAAATCTTAAATTTTGGTCATTCAATTTATTTATGAGTTTTTAGATTGTTCATTTTAATTACTAAATTTTACAAAAAAAATGAAATTATTTGATTTGTAGACGTCTTTCAACATGTAATTTTCTTCCTAAACTTCTAAGAAGTATTTGTTTGAGTCTTTGATATATTATTTTGCCACCTAATATTCACTCATTTAATGATTGTTTCCAACCTATTTGATTTAAATACACACTCATGACTCACATTGAATTAATCCTCAATTAATATCTATACTAAGAACTACTCCATTAGAAATTTATTAAAAGTAAGACAAAAGCAAGCTAAGGATAATATATTTTTTTAAATTAATATACTAAAATAAATATTATCACAAATTATAAGAACTAAAATGAGACGCACCATAAATTATATATAAAAAAAAACAATTGGAATTCAAAAACTAAATAAAAACCAAAATAAATGTGAGATTTTAACTGAAATTGAACTTTTTTTTATTTTCCTTTTCTTTTTAAGTAAAATTACTTTTGATAGTGATTCAACCTTCACTCTCAATAAATTCTCTGTTTATGTGTTTAAATTTTTTAATATCTTTAAATAAACCACATGATAATATCAACCATCAAATGTTTTTTCAATCTATTTTCAATTTAAAAAGTACCATAAACATTAAATAACATACCAGTTAGTATATTTAGTAAAAAATAATAATAATAATTGCAAATCTATAACAGCAAAGGCATCCAAGAAAAATCCAAAAAATAAAAGGAAAAAAAAGGCCATTATTGTAAATGTGCATGTGGTGATGTGTTTGACAGCCTGTAGCCTAATTCATCAGCGACCCACCGCCGCCGCCACCGCCGCATATCGGAATTACAATGGTCTAACTTTCCGGCGGATTAAACCAAATTTTCATATTTTTCTAAAACCAAACATTCGGCCGCTCTAAAGAATCTCTAATAAATGTGGTAGAATACAAAACCTCAAATTTAAACAAATAATTTAACATTTATTTAAAATACTAAAGAAAACTTAGGTTTGCTTTGGGACTAATTAAATTAATCACTTGGAGTGACCTTATTAATTTTTTTAAAAAAAAATGGGGAAAATTATAAAATATAATTTGGTGGGTGTGAGCTTCATATAGCTGGCTGCTTTTAGAATCGAGTAATATATATATATATATATATATATATATATATATATATTATGAAGAGACAATGGAATGGAGCCCAAATATGGACAAAAAATAATTCAGGCCATTTCTATAAATCTACACATCTGATTCCATGCCCCCTAAAGCACACTCTAATCTCAATTCCCTCTTTAATTTTCCCTTACCTTTACTTATTTGGATCATATATGTGTGTGTGTGTTTTCTCTTTTCTAATTTCACACTTCAATTATTTAATTTTTTTTTTTTACTAGTTTCCTCTGTTAAAGAATTTGGGTGGGATATTTTTTAGTCTAACAAAAAATTATTTATGTGTTTTTTTTTCCCAAAAATTATAAGGTAAAAGAAAACACACACTTTTTAAAAATTGGACCAAATTTTATTTGGTCATTCTAAAATGGGTTCATCCGTATAAATTTTCCATGCATTTTATCAACAATATTTGGAACCAATTCTTTTTGTGCGTACACTATCTTTTATGTTGAATTATATATTAAACACAAAATAATGAAAATGATGATACATCAATGAGTTGGTTACAATGATTTATCTTTCCTTCCTGTTTTTATTATTATTTTTTATTTTTTATAGTTATTAATTGTTAATATTTTTAGTTAGCTTTTTTTTTTTCTTTTTTTTTTAGAAAAGCTAGCTTGGGTATTTGTTCAATATAGTCAGATTATAGAAATAGATAGACATGATCTTTTATATATATATATATATTATTGAAATATCTTTTCTTTGCTTTTAGGAACAAAAAAAAAAAAAAATTGTATGTATATATTCATAGTCATAAGAATATGTTCCTCGTTATCAATCATTTTGTCAAAGCATAATTGATGGGTGCAAATATATATTTATATCTTGATTGAATTATTATACAGTTGTGTCCTAAATTTAATAAAATTTGTAATTCTTTTCTTCTAGTGTTTTAATTCATAACAATATACATCTAATTTTTCATTAGAAATTCGTCCAAAACTAGAAGTAGGAACATTTTGACTATAGTTATGAATATATATATATATTCTCACTTCAGTGCTACCTAATAACTATGAGAAAATTACTAAAATACATACCCACTTCAATTACACTTTGAACCACATATGTGTGTGTATATATATATATTTTAAATATAGGTTGAATTTTACATCATTCTTAAATAACATTGAGGTAGTAGCCAGTAATAAATGAAAGTATTATTTATACTATTATAGTACTAAAAATTCTTAAAACGTTAAAACACTATTTTGGTCTATGTACGTTGAACTTTATTTTAATTTGGTTCATATACTTTTAATTATTCAGTTTTAGTCTCTACACTTTCAATAGATCTTAAAATTAGTTTATTGTTAATTTTTCTAAAAAAGAAAAAGTGAAATATATTTACCTACTATATTTTTTTCATGAAAATTATACCAATTATTTAACCAAATTTGATTTTTTTTTAAAAAAAAAAAACTTCAAATGACTACACATTTAAGATTGATTGTTACATAAATTAATTTTAAGATTTCTTAAAAAATATATAAAGATAACAATTGAACAATTAAAAGGATGTAAACAAAAAACGAAATAAAACCCAAAAGTATTAATATCAAAACTGAATTTTAACCTCTTATTACAATAGAAACCATGTTAGAATTTAGGATAAATGAGATTTTACTTTTACTTATAATTTCAATTAAAAAAAAAGTATATTAATATACAATTTTACTCTCTATACTTTTAATTGTCCTAACTTTAGTATCTATACTTTCAATAAATCTTAAATTTAGTCCCAATGTTAGTTTAGGGTTGATTTTTTCTTTTATATAAAAAAACTTTTTATATAAAAAAACTTTTTGTTATGTATAACCTTCTTACTTATACAAAAATTATTATTATCCTTATTCAATAAATTTTGATAAAAATTAACTTTATTTTACTATAAAACGGAAGCATGAAGGTGTTTCAACCAAAAAAAAAGAAAGAAGTAATGTCATATACGTATTGATGAAGAAGAAAATGTATATTTTGATTAAATGGCAAAAGAAAAAGGGAGAGAAAAATAAATTATAGTAAAAAAAGAAAAAGAGAAAGGGAAAGAAAAAAAAAAAAAAAAAAAACATAGTAATTAAAGAGACGAGGGGTGGTGAGGTGTGGAAGAAGGTGTTTTTGTTCTTCGTTAGTGTGTGTTGTGTTGGGTGATTGTTTGTTGTTCTGTCAAGTGATTGATGCCAGCCTGGCATCTCCGCTATCATTGATTCTGGGCCCCACCTCCCCCCTCTCTCTCCTTCTGTCATCCCACATGCCCTCTCATTGCTCCCATCCCATGCACTCCAAACACTTTCCTTTCCTCCTCTCATTTCCCTCCACGCGTCCTCCTCTCTTCCACCCAATCCTACCCTTCCACGTATCCCCCTCCCTCTCATTTCCATTATTTTTAACCTAATTTTACACAAACAAACTTTTCAACATATCAATTTAAATCCCTACATAAATAAAATTTCACCTTTCAATTTTCATTTTCATTCTCATCTCATACAAATAATTAAAATATGTAAATATGTTATCAAAATTTATACGAAAGATACTATAGATAATAACTTTTTTTTTAAAAAACAAAAAAAATCTTAAACGAGTATTGGGAGACTAAATTTAAGTTTTATTCAAAATATGGAGACCAAAATCGATCTTAACTATAAATATTTTATGATTTTTAGACAAGTTAACATGCGTATTTTTTATATTATGTTTGCATTAACGAAAATATCGATCCACCCTTGATATCAATGTCGAATTCATCAAAATAGGAAAATATCGACATGTCGACGAAAATTTATTCCTATAGTCGTATCCACATTTTTTTCACATTGCCAAAAAGATACAAATAGTGTATCAATGTCTCTTTCATATTTTATCAATGTCTCTTTCATATTTTATTGTAGAAAAGATAAACATTTTAACTGGTTTGAAAAATGTAAAATGCAATTAATTTTAATTAAATATTTATTGTTTTAAATTTCATTTTCTTTTTTAAAAATATTTCTAGTCATTAACATTTTATCATCTACCTTACGTTCACCAGTTGTTAGGGATTGTTCAATTTGAGTCATTCATGATTTTGTTTGAGGTTATAATATTTTAAGTAATTGAATGGTTTTAGGTCGATATTTTTTTCTTTTTTCTTTTTGGGTTGCTTTTTTTGAAACATGGTTGACATTTTCTATTTTTACAGGGAGTATTTACCTAAATAACATAAAATAAATAGGTAAATTTGGAATTGATTTGATATCTTGAAAGAGTGAAAAGAACATAGAGAATAACTTTTTATCGGTTTGAATCCTCTAACTCTCTATGGTTGTATTAAAAAAAATAATAAATAATAAATAAATAAATAAATAAAACCACAATACTTTCTCTCTCTTCTCAAATCCTCCTCTGATGGAGGGCCGTTTCAAACAATTTTGTCGGCGAGAGACGTTATTAATCATATTCACTAATAGGGTAATTGCCAATTAGTGCTAATTAATATCCCTTATTAATTCTATTTTAATTTTATATTATTCTTCCAAGAAGAAGAAGAACAAGAACAACGAGAAGGAAGAATTTCTTCATCTAAGTTCTCCCTTTTTTTTAAAAAAATTTAATTTTTATTAATTTCATTTTCTCTCTCTCTCTTTTATGTGCATTTGGAAAGCTGTCATTTCTACATCCTATAGCGTCCTTCCCTTCGTTCACAATTTCCTTTTGTAAGTTTTATTTGATTTTGGCTTTGCATTTATATCATTAATGCTTATTATCGAATACCCATTTGCCTCTTTACTCTTAACTTTCATTTTCCTTTTTCTTTTTTCCGGCTTCAGCTCCCTCTGCCTCGCCGATTTTGCTGCTCTTCCTTTCCACCGTCTCCTTCTCCTTCTCCTTCTCCTTCGGTGTTTTGGATTCTGCATCTCGTTTTTCTTTTCTTTTTGGTCATTGTCGTCTCTGGCTTTGACCAATGAGGTTGCTAGTAAGTACGTTTCTTTTTATCTGGGTTTTTCTACTTGATTCTTTTGTTCTCTATACTTCGTTTCGTTCCCTTTGCTCTACGAATCTTCCCCCCCCCCCATATCCTATTCTTTCTTAATTTCTGGAGAAACCCCTTTTCGTTTTTTGGTTCTTACCCTTGTTTTCAATGTCTTCCACCATCACTTGTTTACCTCGGGTTCTTTCTTTTCGCTCTGTTATCTATGTTTCTTTACAGATGGTCCAGAAACCCTTTTTGACTTTTCGTGATTTGTATTCTCCCTTCCTCTATTAACCTTTTTTCCTCTCCCTCTCTCTCTCTCTTTCTCTCTCTCTTCTTAAACATTTCCTTGATGTTGATTTTCTGGCAGGTTTCAATTTCCAGATTTGATGTTCTTCTGCATTTTACTACTTTCATGCTATTGATTTCTCAATTTGATGTTTTAATCTCTCTTTGATCTGCTTTTCTTCTTGTGGGATTAGTTTCATACTCATGTTGGTATTTTTTTTTTTCTTCTTGATTTGCAAGTGGTTGCATCAATTCCTTCATCTTTTCATTTGCTATCTAACTTGAATCTGCAATTTTGGGGATTTGTAGACTTTTTGTTTTTCAATGTACTTATGGTTCTAGTTGTATTTGGCTTTCTTTCTTTTTCTACCATTGTTGTCTTTTTTATCTGTTGTAGTTGGTTGATTTAATCAATTCATGTTGCTGCCCCTAAGTTTTTCTTGGTCTTTTTTTCCTTTAGGTAGCATTGCTTTTGTTGCTACAATTGAGCAATGCTGCGAAAATAATTGGTGAAGAGCTCGCCGGACAGTGCGATTCTAAACCGGCATTAGATCCAAGACCACACAGTGTGTCTATCTTGGAGTTTGGTGCTGTTGGAGATGGCAAAACTCTTAACACCATTGCCTTCCAAAATGCCATTTTCTATCTTAAATCCTTTGCTGATAAGGGTGGAGCTCAGCTTTATGTTCCACCTGGAAAATGGCTCACTGGAAGCATTAATCTTACCAGCCATCTTACCCTCTTCTTGGAAAAAGGTGCTGTGATTCTTGGCTCTCAGGTATGTTCTTTGTCATGGATGGTGCTCAAACAAGTAGTTGTTTCTAGGCAGTTGTCGTGAAAACACATTGATCTTCTCTTTAACAGGACCCATCCCATTGGGAACTTGTCAATCCCTTACCTTCATATGGTAGAGGCATTGAAGTTCCAGGAAAACGATACCGGAGCTTGATAAATGGTTACAATTTACAAGATGTTGTAATAACAGGTTTGTTGCTGCTCTTCTAACACTTGATTCAGCATCTAGTTTGCGGAAATGCATTCCTCTGAACTAGTGTTATTATGTTGATTTTGGATGTGCTAGGTGATGATGGGGTCATTGATGGACAGGGTTTAGTTTGGTGGAATTGGTTTAGCTCTCATTCCTTAAACTACAGCCGCCCTCATCTCGTGGAATTTGAGGATTCTCAATATGTAGTTGTTTCAAACCTCACTTTCTTGAATACTCCTGCATATAACATTCATCCAGTCTATTGCAGGTATGCTATAACAACCAGGGATCAGTTTCTCCTGCCTCAACTGGTTCTGTTCACCTTGTTGATCTGTCTATTTACTGATTGTCAGAGAATCTGTATTGAATATAAGTTTTTTTTTCATGTGCAGTAACGTCTATGTCTACAACATCTCTGTCTCTGCACCTTCTGAATCTCCCTACACAGTTGGAATAGTCCCAGGTTCGTAACGCTTCCTCAATTTTCCGCATCCTCGTTGCTATTTTGTGTGACTATTGATGGGCTCTCTCTCTCTCTCTCTCTCTCTCTCTCTCTCTCTCTTATATGATGTGATACAGTCTTTGGCTGAATGGCGTGAGCACCATTGAAGAATCTGTCCCTTTTATCTTACCCCCACATGCACACACACACCACATAGTGCTCAGAAGAAGATGCCATCAAGAAAGCTATCATGAGTAGTTGACTGTTAACAGATATGTTTATAAGTTTTAGTTAATAACAGCACTTGTTTAACATCATGTAACCTAAGATAAGCAATGTCTTCTAATGAAGTCCCAATATACCAAGTTCTTATATTTGGGGCCTGAGGTCTGTGGTGATAATTTTTGCCGTAAAATTTAAGAAACTTAGCACTGTTAAAATGGTGAAGTTGGATTGAATTTGGAAAATAAAATTCCGTTAGGAGTTTATGACACATAGTGGGATGTCATCATGATCAAAAGGATTTATTGTGGGGTGGACCAAATTTGGACATACAGTACATCACGGTTTTCATTAATGATCATCAATCCAAGAATTAAATTTAGCAGTATGCTATTCATTCTTTCCTGTTTCTAATTAATGAAGTGGAGAGGCGCATTCTTTTCTAACTAAATTTGATTGGTGCTTTCAGATTCCTCCGATCATGTATGCATAGAGGGGTGCAACATTGCCACAGGATATGATGCCATTGCCTTGAAGAGTGGTTGGGATCAGTATGGTATTGCCTATGGCAGACCATCTAAAAACATACACATTAGAAGGGTCCACCTTCAGTCATCATCAGGTTCTTCCATTGCCTTTGGTAGTGAGATGTCTGGTGGGATATCTAATGTTCTTGTGGAGCATGTGCAACTGAACAACTCATTTCTTGGCATTCAATTTAGAACTACAAAGGGAAGAGGGGGTTACATTAAAGGAATTGTCGTTTCAGATGTTGAAATGGAAAACATATCCACGGCATTCAGTGCCTCTGGTCACTTTGGGTCACACCCCGATGATGAGTTTGATCCTAATGCTCTTCCAATTGTGCAGGATATAACCTTGCAGAATGTGAGAGGCACAAACATTAAAATTGCTGGAAACTTTTCTGGGATACAAGAATCTCCCTTCTCTTCAATCTATCTATCCAACATTACCTTTTCAATCAATTCATCTTCTTCCACTTCTTGGATCTGTTCAGATGTTTCTGGCTTTTCAGAATCTGTGATCCCACCACCCTGTTCTGATCTCAGTGCTCCATATTCAATTTATTCCGCAGCAGCCTCTCCCCTTGTGAATTCAACTGGAAAAACTGCTGTTTTATGAAAACCCTTTCCATCCAAGGTACACCAATATATATTTCAACCCCCATTTTACATGAGGGAAAATACCAAAACTTTCAACCATTGCCTTCTCCAAGTCAAGCCAGATTCTTTCAAATAAAAACCACATGCCTAGATTACTTGTTTCTTCATTCTCTTAGATTTGCTTTCTTCCATGTTGCAGTCTGCAGATTTATTTGTACAGTTCCATTTCTTCATTCACGTGTAAGGAAATTTTTGGTAGTGATTTTACAGGTCTTTTGTTATCGTTTGTGTTGCTTTTTTAAATTATTCCCCCTCCCTCCCCTCTCAAGAGCTTGGTGCATTGTAATTTCACTGTAAATTGTTCATTTGTTGTGAAGGGCTGAAAGGATAAAACTCTAGTTGATGTGAAAAGCAATTCATGTGGAGCCAAGTGATTGGAATAAAGGGATCTTGGTGACACTCTACTGCTTGTTAAGTAAATTAAGCTGGGTGCTTTTTTATTCCAATTCAAGTATACATTTTATTTCTCTCCTCTTCTTGTTATGTTTTGTAATGAATCATCCTTTGTGGTCATTTCTTTAGTTTTTTATCTAATGCATGTGTGGCTACTATTCTGACATGCATCATGGAATGTGATGCAAACAAGCTGCCACATGTCAACCTTTTACTGGTATGCCCCTTATTGATGCCTGAATGTTAAATGTTTAAGTTGCCTATACATCTGCATCATGCCATTAGTTGTCTGTCTTTCACTTGCCTTCAGACTTTCTTCCTCAGACTAAAATATCTTTAATTCTTCAGACATTATTCACATGATCGATTAGTGTATTACTTATTGTTTGCTCTAAATTTAGCATTGGAATCTGACACCCGTTGCGGCAAAATAATTGACCGGATGTCTTATTGTCCTTTTTTACATTTTCTATTTGTGCAACCAACTGGTAGAATGAAAAAATTGCCGAAATTTGATTCTTAGCTCTGATTTTGATTGTTTTGGGACATTTGCCATTTGGGCTATCTGTTTTGGATATTGGGTTCTTTTGGATTCAGTGATTACATAGGCTTTTGTTCATCAAAATGGTTGCAGAATTAGATTAGAAGATTCGTTCTGGTAGGCCAGAACTTCAATTCATTCTCTCTGATTGCCTGTTATATTTCAGCAAATATGAAAATTTTTTGTTTTTTTGTTTTTGGCAAGAACATAAAGTCATTGTTTCTGTAAACATCTGTCAGCCGTTGAAGCCTTAAAAATCTTTACAACTTTACAAGATTCCCCACGTCGCCTTTACAAGAATGTTCTTCACCCAGATTATCATCTATGTACCCATCACCAAAAGGTGGGAATTTTGGTATCTGATTCTTCCAGCACTCCAATGTTGGGAATCTCATTCGTTTTCTCTTGCGTGCCCATCAAAAAGTCTTTCTAACATTAAATCACTTCCCCAACTCAACTGTAGGATCTTTTACCAGATGGGGTTTTTTTTCTCTCTCTCTCTCTCTCTGTTTTTTTTTTTTCCCTTTGATTTACTTTACATTAGATTACAAGCGTTTGGATTCTCGTCGCTGAATATTGATGTGATGTTCCCATTGCTACTGCCTGTGCCCGTGTTGTAATAGTCTTCATAGTAAAGGTCCATTCTTGGGCTGTAATGGGTGGTTGGCTGCTGTGGTATGTATTCAGAGGCGTATGGTGGGGGCCTGCTGCATGTCAGTGGCCGTACATACTCGGTAACGTATGGTGATGGCTTGTATGTGTTGTAGCTGTGTATCACGGTCACTGGCTGCATTGATGTTGCTCCTGGGATGTTGTGGTGGTAGTTATGGCTAGAAGTGTATCTGTGTTCAGGTTGATGGTGGTGGACTACATGACTTTGGCTATAGTCTGGTGGCTGGTGATGGTGAGCTGTGTGGCTGCTATCGGGCGGTTGGTGGTAGTGAACTGTCTGGCTGTGATCAGGGGGCTGGTTAATCACGTGGCTGTGCTCCAATGGTTGATGGCTGTCGGGTGGTTGGTGGTGGACAACGTGGCTATGCTCAGGTTGGTGAGAAATGACATGGCCATATTCTGGTCCTGGTCCTTGATGGTGGACAACATGGCCGGGTTCTGAAGGATATTGGTGGACAACGTGGCCGTGGTCCGATGGCTGGTGGGTGACATGGCCCTGTCCAGGATCGTAGGACCCAGGCTGTGGTGCTTGTTGGCCGTTGGTTGGATCAGAGTGTGGAGCCGAAGTACCATCTTGGACAACCATTTGGCTAGGTGGAGGTGACTGCCCAGGTGGGCCACCACCCATGGCCATGTCATGAGACGGTGGAGGACCTTGACCTGATGAAAAATTGGGTGGCTCACCACCACCAGGCTGCATATTATCTGTAGGTTGGTCACTGCCAGCAGCTTGAGGATCTGTCTGTTCAGACTCGGAACAAATGGTGGCGATCTTCCTTGTTTTCTTAATGGCTTTCATGATTCTCTCAGGTTCAGCCCACCCAATGACGGTGAGTTTCTGCTGGGGAAAGTCTATGTAGATATCATAAATGCCTGCAAAAGAACAAGAAAACTGAAGAAGAAGAAGAAGGAAAGAAAGAAAGCAAGCAAAAAAAGATAAAGTTTTTTGGTTGGCTCACCATTGATTCCATACAATGCCTTCTTGATCTTCTGAACACACCCATTACAGTCCATCCGGACCTTTATCTCGGTAATCCTCGGTTTCTGCAGAAAATCAAAGAATATTAAGAACCCATAATGGAAATGGAAATGGAAATGAAGATCTAAATACTCATTAAAAAAAAAAAAAAAAAAAAAGGAGGAGAAGAAGAATACCTCAAGTTCTGGAATCATGAGGAAGGAGGGAGTAAAGGGAAAGAAGCAGGAAAGAATATGGAGGAAAGACAGAGAGATTATGTGGAGGATGGAGAAGATTATAAACGAAGAATCAGAATTGAGAGTGGCAAAATAAAAAGGAAGAGGAGATGGGAATATTTAAAAGGAGGAAACAAAAGGGTGTGGGACATGCAAGGAATCTAATTGGAACTTTGGACGAGAGAAAAATGAATTGAAAAATCCAAAACCGACCATTTTGGAAAGAATATCAAGCTGAGTAAAGAAGAGGTAGGGGGCGTTTGGTTTTGGGTTTTGCATGCATGGAGTCTAGTCAAAAAAGATCGGGAAAAAATTAGCCCAAATTAGTCCCTAACTATTGAAACTCATGAGCAGATGAAAAATGTCATAATTTTATAAAACATACGAGTTACCATGGTGTAAAATTTTTTATCGAGATCTCGTTAGGGGGGAATTTTTTTCCCCCATTTTGAGAAACCTCGAAATTTTGAGTTTTTTTTTTTTTTTTTTTTTAAAGGAATTAGCTACGTCAACTCAATTCAATTCAAGTTTTTCTTGTTTTATACGGGCTTGATTATGCGCCAATTATACAGTTTCACATGCTAATGTCATTTCCAACCAATGTTGAAAATATCTATGAAATCAAGTAACCAAATAGGGATATTGGGGGGTAACATCGTCTTTCTATTTTTTTAAACCAAAATCCACGATTTTTTTTCATTTCTTATAAGGGTCTATATGTTGGTTGCACGAGTCCTATCATTTTTCATTCAAGTAATAATTATCTTCAACATTTTTAATATATGATGGCTTAGAAACAATGTTGTAATTTTTATCAGAATTGTAAAAATTCTGGATTAGATGCATTAAGGTCATCATTTTGCTATTAAATAGATATATGTTATAGTAAACAACTTACGATTATTTTGCATGCAAATATTTTGTGTCTCTTTTAATTTTGTAATTAATTACTAGTATTTGTTGTTATTTTGTAATTATTTGTCCATTTTTTAAAAATTTCTGCTCTTGCATCGACATTTACAATATACTTCTAAATGTTATCTTACTTTATAGAAACGGTGATTCAAAATGGTCACTTATAGTCGAATTCAACTATAATCAAAGTTTCATTGACTAATTATAACAATTTTCTTAAATTTCAATAAAATTTCTTGAAATTTCCATCGACATCAATATCTTCATAAAATCAAGATCTCGATATTTCAAACCTCTTGTAAGTTACTCATATCCGTTGTCATTTGGTGGAGAGATAAAACTCTATGTTTCTCTAATAGAAAATAACAGTCAATTGAGTTAATTTCAAAGGTGCTTTTACATATAAATATTGGTTTTTGCTTTGATTTACTTTATATTATTCTTCCTAATCCATGGGTTTGGCTTACGAGGTTTCAATCTTAGCCATCCATCTCTAGGACTTTCATGCCACTCTGGAATTGGAATCTACACATTATGTGTGTGTATATATTATATAATATAATATAATATACTTTCTTTTTCTTTTCGAGTCTTTTATTTCTTTTTACTTTTGGACTAAAAAGACAATTTGATGAGTTCATATCTGCGATGGGCTCTTGCCAACATCACAAGAAACCATCAATAGTCCATAGAGAACTCTAACGAGGCCATATAAGGATCCAAACAGTAGCACAAGCCCACACTAGTGAGCTTTCATGTATGTCATCTTTAGTCCGACATGTTTTAAAGGATTCAAGTTTAGTTGGTCATAAAAAAAATACGAAGTGTTTCAACCATGAGATAAGAACAACTTCTCTTTCATCTCTTGGTCGTTTGACCAAAAAGATAATTTATTCGGTTTATTGAGTTGATATAGGTGGACTCGAAGATGTTGATGTTTATGTTGAGGAGAAGTTCATATATATAAACTTTCTAACTTCGTATTTATTAAGTCTTGTATTTTATAAATTTTTTCATCGAGTTCATGAACTTTCAATTTTGGCTTTACCTTTAAAATTTGTTTAATGATTCTTGAGTGATACATTTAACAAGCTATATGTAAATGTTAAAGTGACGAAATTAACAGGAACCTAGTATATTGACACAAATAAAATAAAATTATTAGTATTGTTAGAAACTTTTGAAAGTATAAAGATTAAATTGACACAAAATTGAAAAGTTAGATACTTAGAAAAAAAGACACAATCTTGAAAATTTAACAATATGATATATTGTTTTGTTAGTTTCCAAACTTCCAAATATTTCATTTCATTTTAATTTTAATTTTTCCTCTTAAACTACCATTATACTGAAAAATTTGAACATACAGGACGATAATCATTGAATAACTACATCATTTACTTGGATTCCAATGATGATTATATGTTAGAATGAAAGGAGAGTACCTTCAATTTTAGGTAACAACATAAACATTAAAACAAACAATATTAATATAAGCAAAGTTTTCTCTCTTTTTTCGGTTCAACTATCCCGAGTTGGAGGATCAAACTATTGACTTTTGAAATAATAATTAGTGTCTTTAATCTATTGAGCTACGCTGAAATTAGTGATTTGATGATATTTAGATTTTTATTTAGTTCAACATTTATATCAGTGGAACAATTATATCAATGAAGTAGAGGATTGTATATTAACTTTTAGAATAATAATTGGTGTCTTTATCCACTTAAAATAACTCAAATTGACACAATTTTAATATTTTTAATCTCATAATACTTCTTAACATATGAGTTGGAATCAAATCATACAAACATGCTTCTAGATAAAAACGTAGAAGGAGTATATTATTACATGTATATAAAAAAAAATATATATGAGAACGAAAAAGCATAAATATAAGATCTACGAAAATGCCTTTTTCCCCCTTTTTTTTTCGAAATAATAATAAAAATAAATAATTAAATCATATCAGTAATATTTTTATTTTAACTGTGAATAACTAGTCACGTCGATTTTATATTACTCATTTTTTAAAAAGATATATCAAAAGTTATATCTCGATTTAACTAGAAGGTATTTGTTTTTTCAAGAATATTACATCACACGTGGGGTTCTCGAATTTATTTTGACTAACTTTTTAAAAAAAGTTAAAGAAGCCAACCTCTACGTTTTGCTTTAATCAAATAATCTAACGAGTAAGTTGAATTACAAACTTAGATTCTAAAATTCAAAGCTATGAGTAAGTTTTGAAACTTAAAACATTATTTAATAGATCTCTACTTTCAGCTTTGTGTATAATAGTTAATTGAGGTTTAAAATTGTATAGTAGATATTTGACTATCAAATAATTAAGTTGAAAACACACACATATTTGAACCACAAACTTAAGTTAGATCAAAATGCAGAACGTTGAAGTTTTTTAAAGTTAAAAATATATAGTTGAAAAAAAGAAATTAAACTAGCCTTTGAGGGTCATGATTCATGATACGAAGTGGTGTCAGCCTCAACAAAGGGCCAAAGGTCGGTCCAAGCTTGACTTATACTCAATTCAAACTCAGCTTAAAGTTCAAATTTGATCGGGTTAACCCAACTTAACCCATTCTTTCCATAGGATTGTATATGAATTATCTCTTTTAAGAGTAGACTTGCCTAAAATTAACTTGTTTGAACCATATTTGGAATGAGTCATCAGGCTAACCTAATAGGTATATCGTAGGACCATAATCCAAAATAATATAATTACATATATATTATATGTTTATATTAAAACGAGTTAACTTTTTAAGATATATTTTTATCATTTATATATCACTTATTTAATTAATAAAAAAACTAAAAAAAGTGTAAAAAACTAATGAAAAACATTTTAAAAGATAAAACAAGTTAATAATATAGATAATTTATAATAAAAATGCACCAAATTTTAATTTAAATTAAATAGGAAATATAAATCTGGTAAATTCTAATCGAATATAATTTTAAAAAGATAATAATAATATTAAGATAATTGCATTAAATATTATCATTTGAGGGATAATAATTAAGTTTACATAATTATTTTCTAAAAATTACAAGTATAACAAGATTAACTCGTGATAAACTGTTATGAGTGATATGATGTATCATTAATAGATCTTTACTATTGATATAGACTGTGACGGAGATTAAATTATGCCAATCAAAACCCGACCTAAGCTGGATCAAAATTGGTCATAGACTCAGTTATTAAAGCGGGTCGGCTTGTCACAGGGCCAACAATCCTTTAGGCCCACATGATTTCGGCCTACACTTCTTAGGGCCGAACCTACCTAATGATGAAAGTGGACGTGGAGGGTGAGTATTTAGAATGAGGTTGTTATGACTTATGAGGGAAGAAAATCTTAAAACTTTCTGTCTTCTCCCAACGCAATCATTTTGTATTTTGAACAATGCATATGTTTCTAATTGATAGATATCGAGTGAAATTTTAAACCAAATAGCTCCTAAAGGCTCTTTCTTTCTTTTGGTTAGGAGGACACATTTTAGTTTTTCCAAGCTTTTAAAAGAGAACTCTAAATACTTAGAGTCTTCGTTATTCCATGAATTTAAAGATTAATGTAACTAAATTAAGTTTTCATTTCTTTACGAGTACAATAACAATTGTGGGTGGGGATTGAACTTCCCATCTTTAAAGCTAAAGGTTATGTCAATCATCACTGAGCTAAGTTCGTTTTGACTATAACTAAATTAATTTAATAATTACAAAATTTGAATTTATTACGTATATCCATATTCTTTGTCTCTAGTAGTTTGATACATGTATAAATGACCATTATATAACAAATGATTAGATTTACAATTGGTATATATACACGGTAAACATACTTGAACAAAAATATAATTTACATATTGGAAAAATAGAAACATATTGGTGCTAGAATTTCGTTTGTCTTGGGTTGCTTTGCGGTGCATGTTGGTCATGACCTCCAACCCACTTCCTTCTAGTTGACCTACGTTACAAATCCTAACATCGGTGTGGTGTGGTGTGGTGTCGAGCCTACTATACTTCGATGCCTAATAGTACAATGAGTGAATAATTCAACTTAACACTAAAAGAGGTAGGGTTGGCTCGCTCCTTTTGAGATTACTTACCCTCTCAGTGGGGTGATTGGATGAGGCTATTTATAAGTCTATTCTGACACATGCCTCCGATTGTGTGTGACGGTAGTTGATGTCAGGAACGTTTCTGACACTCGAGGTTGTAGGGTGCTAGTTTGGCCTCAACACGTTTATTTCTTGATTGGTATATATTTATCGGCTTGGTAGGTCAACCCAAACCCGAAGGCACTGACACTGTTCATTTGAGATGCACATTCCCCTATGATTCTTACCTCGTACCTTTTGGGTTTGGGCTTGCTCGTGGGCTTTGAGCCTGGCTGATAACACCTAAAATGTGTTATCTTCCTTAGCTTAACTCGGGATCGTTGTACTATTTAATGTGTTGAAAATATTATTTTGTAGGTTTCAAGCACTTAACAAATAGAGGGGAATATTAGTGACGAAATAGAGCTAAAACGGGCCAAAAAGGAGCTCGATGCACGACAATTTTGCCCTTACTGGGATAGCACCGCGATGCTGTTTCCCCAAAGTGTGTCATTGGGAAAAAGATTGATGAATTCACGACGTTGTCGTGACACTTTCCCAAGCGCCGCAGCACCCCGACAATTTTATGAATTAAAACCTCTATTTTTAGGTTAGGTCAAGCACCCCAGCCGGCTTCTCTGCGATTTCCCTTTGTTTTCTTCTCCTTTTTGATTATTTCTTGTATGAATTTGATCCTTGGATGCTCATGATGATGTATCAAGGCTAAGGTACTCACTTCTAGCTTGAGTTTTAGGGATTGTCTTTCAATTTAACGTTCTTATGAGATTTTGAATTGAACTCTATTGTATGTGTGATTCAATTCCGAATTATTGTGTATACAATTATATTTGTGGATGCTGGCGAATAATATGATAATTGCTTTAGATTGATATAAAATTCGTGACACTTGGTTGTATGTCGATAATAAGAAGTAAATAGGTTAGGTTAGCTTGCAAATCTAGATTGATAAGTATTATTCTAATCAACCTAGAATTGAATCAATAGAATATTTAATTTCAGCCTTTCCAATTAAATATTCCGTCTAATTCTCCATAGAACTTAATGCAATTAGGTTAGACTTGAATTTGCATGCCTTTCATCGATTCAATTTATTTTAATTCGTTGATTAGAACAATTTGATGAGCCTTTCTAATTAAATTGATTAGGTATCCATCACAATAAATTCGGTAACAATGACTCGATGATTAAGAACGTTGAATAAAGAGAATCCCACAAGAACCAAAGCTAGGACTTCCTCATTTAAATTTCATCCTTTTTAATTGTTGTTTTAGTTATTTCATGCAATTTAATTTTCGTGCAAACAATCATCTTAAAGCAACCCCCCTCGTTACCCTGAATTGTTAACTACTTCATTGAGAAATTAATTGTGCTTTCTGTGTTCAACCTAACCTTGTCACTGCTATGGTTTGGTAAGTACGGTAAATTATATGGCACAAAATTGGACGACTTATTCCGTCTGCCACTTGCCTTGGACAACCCTCAACAAAACAAAATAAACAACTGAATGAATATATACTATATCCAAAAAAATAAAAATATTTAGCCATATGAACCATTTCACTATGTCCAAAGATTTAAATATTTTCACATATAAATTTTATCTCTTTTTTCTGTTTTTGGTACGATTTTAAACTTAGTATCATTTATCTTACATATTGTTTTTGTCTATTCTTTCCCTAATATTAGAATATTAGTATCATTGGCCAAGCGATTTGTGATGGCCTCGAAGAAGGCCCTGTCTATCAACTTATGCCATATTATGGTTGAATTTGATTGTTTGAAGGTGGTGAACGAAGGTGCTAAATAGACAAGTTGTTGATCTGACTAAAATTTTTTTCCTCACCAGTGAGGCGAAGGCTCTGGCATCAGGTTTGGGGAATTGTTTTTTTACTCATGTTAGTAGCTCTCACAATGCTTTGGCACACACTCTTGCAAGGAAGGTCTTGGAAGAGCGTATCTCTTCTATTATCCTTTCCCTTTATCGAGTATGGTTCTCTAGTTTCGTTTGTCGTGATGTAGTTTTTTAGTTTGATTGTTTGTCTTTATCAAGAAAAAGAAATTCTTTCCTTAATAAATGAGACTTCCACATATCTGTAAGAAGCAAAATTGAAAAATATTAATGGCAAGAATTTCATTTGTCAATTCTACAACTTTAGGTAGGAAAAGTTTTCATTTTCATGTCCATGATTTTTTTTAAAAAATAATTACTCATATACATGTTATATACGTTATATATTATGGAGCAATAGGCAAATACCTATTATATACTACGTTATAAAGCAATTTATATTCATTCATTACTCCCATTAAATCAATATAATCATTCACGTAGTTCATGTTAAACTCCACAAGAAAATCAACTTAGTCAAATGTATATCATGTTTATAGTTAATTTACCGTCATAGATATGTAGATTAAACTTCAATATAACATATGAAATAAATAGAAATTCAAATATTCAATGGCGCACTGCCTCGTCCATTTTTAGGCAAAGTTCTTCGTCTTTGCTAGAAGACCCGAGGGTCGTTTGGAATAATCCATTTTCCTTCTAGCCTTATTTGTGCCATTATGGTTGATTTTGGTCGGCTTTTATTGCCCGTTTAATCAAGCTTCGTTTGTTTCTAAAAATGAAATAATAATAAATTAAACCCAAATGTTTCTATATTTCCAATTTATTTATTTATTCATTATTGTATATATTTCCTCGACACACATAATTATTTTCAAAATGAGCCAAGCTATTTATAAATATAGAAAAATTTAACTGTCTATCAACAATATACTGCAATAGACTTCTGTTACTAGACTATAAACATTTATGGGATCTATCATTGATAGACAATAAAACTTTTCTTTATTTACATATAGTTTGATTTTTTTATTTTCATAATTTTTCTACTTCCTTTTACTTTCTTTAGTATTATATATATAAACTTGAATGGTGTATATTCATTAAAATAAATATATATTCTCTACATATTACAATTATAAAAAGAATATACTTTTCACACAATGATTGAAATAAAAATATATTAATATAGACATAGAATATTCTCAAATATACCCACAAATATTTTAAAAGTCCATAAATATACCTCATGAAACGAAAAAAAAAAAAAAAGAAATATTGAATATATGATAGGAAATTCGAGTATTTCATAAAAGAAAGATAATACGACAACCCTGAAATTTTCCATTTTAACAATTCTTGCTTCTATTAAAACCATATGTGAAAGATGAGAAATACAATTGTAATATATTTGTAACTCTGCCATGTGAAATATTGCTGAAACATTATTTTAGTTAGATGATTTATCTCATAAACGTATTGCAATCTTTAAGCTCCCATCTTCAAGTATAATGAGAAGGATATGGAAGACAACGAAAGAAAAGAAAATTGAATCATAGAGAGAAGAATGCCCATGGACAATATCTAAGCAACTTCACAAACAAACGGGAGAAAGAAAAGGAAAAATAAAGGATTAAGATTTGGGAGGACATTAAAAAAGAAAAATGAAAATTATAAATGTTTCAATATGGTCCATCTTTTTATTTATTTATTTATTTGTTTTTCTTAAGAAAAAGAAAGCTCGATACACCAAATCACTTATTAGCATGGAATCATAGTTAAGTTTTTTTTTTTTTTTTTTTTTTTTTT